>JALPQD010000037.1:6576834-6861084 GCA_023101885.1 Typhlomys cinereus | reverse complement strand
TGGAAATATGCCTGCGGGAACTTCCCAAGGACAGGTATATATTTAGACAGGAACACTAATAGGAGTTCAATTGAAAGAAATGACATAAAATTGCATTTCTTAAGGAGGGAAGTAGCACTTAGGAACATTAAATGATTTAATTATGCCTGAAAAAGCTTTTTTCCTTTAGCCTTAAGATGCCATAAAAGCGAAGTATGTGGGAATACAAGCTTGAAAAAGCAGCCACAAGTAAAATCTTGAGACCAAAGTATCCAAAGTCTGTAATCATGCACAGCCGTACTGAAGGCAACGAGCAACCTCCATTAACACGCATGTTGCTTTCCTGAGGATAAAGAGCTGGAAGAATGGTAATTTTGTTTATTATTGAGGCTTAACGACCTCTAGTGGAAAGAGGCACCTGTTGGGTATTAAGATCGTTTTACTTAATAATTCTCAAATATACAAATGTGTATTTAGACATGTGCCTTATAGCTAATCAGCAGTTATTCTAGTTTCCTTAAAATCACACATACAAAATACTATCAGAGCTAATACTTCGCTGATATGGTAGCAAATATTTTCAGTTGCTAATGTTTGAAAGCTTATACACACGCAGCCATCCATGGGGATTAGTTCTGGGACCTTTATGGATGCCAAGATTTGCGGATGCCCAAGTCCCTTATATAAAGTGATGTAGTTTTGGTATGAAACTTACTTGTGTTCTTTTATGTACTTTAAGAAAGCTAAGGGCTGGTGTGTAAGACCCATGTCATGAACTGGAGACTCATGTTCAATCCCTAGAAGCCTATGTGTTGGAAGAAGAGAACTGACTTCTGAAAGTTGGCCTCTGACATCTATGTGTCCTAGAGATGGCATCTGGAGAACATGGGATGCGTGTTCTCTCCTCCCATCTCTTTCTAAGGTTTTGTTGTTAAGGCGCTGGATATTGAACCCAGGGCCTTGCGCGGGCTAAGCACATGACCCACTGAGACCCATCTCCAGTTATATACTTTATATACTCTTACATATTTTCAGTCATTTTTAGATCACTTATAAAATTAATACAATAGAGATTTTGCACCAATAATTATTATACTGCATTGTTTCAGGAATGAGGAATAATGAAAAAAGAAATGTCTATATATGTGTAGTACAGACCCAACTAGCCTTTTTCCAGAACTACTTTCAACTGGGTAAGTTTGTGAGTGCAGGACCAGGCAGAGAGCAACCTGTAATTAAAGAGATATCACCCACGTACATGAACTGAGACATACCTGGCATGCCACTGCCTTACTGTGTTCTGCCTTCACTTGAGAAAAGAGGTCACGTGACTCTTTGCCTGCAAGTGCTTTTCTAGCTAGACTAGCATTCCTCACAGACTCTGGTGTAAATGGATTTCCGAAGCACCTCTGTGTCGTCAGTATGTGAAATGGTCAGTGTGAAAAGGGATATAAAGTCCCCTTCACCGCGCCGTTCCCAGGACTGTGCGGATTTTCTTTTATGGTGCCAATTAGTGTCCGGCCTTGTCTCTTTGCCACACGATGAATTAAAAATGCATGATTGGGAAGCTGGAGAGCTAACCGGTTTCTGGATGGAATCCCCTGGACACTGCCATTCTTCCAGTTGATCTTTCGGCCCTGCCTGCGTTGGCAAGCACCGACTCGCTCACCCACGGCTCACATCTTTTCCTGACAGATGGTTCTTTCTGCTAGTCAAGATCCAATCTGGTGGTTTACTTTAATAGGCTTTGGCCTAAAGAATACCCACGGCAGACAGCTAGCACAGCCTTCCTGAAGCAAAAAACGTGCAAGGAAAAAGTTAAGTAGACACGTGCTGTGGAGGCTCTGCTCCATTTTATGCACCCCATAAATCAGAATATTTGTCAACAACAATTAAAATGTAGTTTCCCTGGTAATAAACATTACGGGAGGAACAAATCAAGTTTCATTTATTCTGTCAGAAACCCAGGCCGAGAGCTTCATATTATTTTGTGGATAATCTCCGAGGAGTAAACTGAGCACAATTACATTCTTGATTTTAATTAAAACTCTGGGTACCTTTCAAGTTCCGTTAGGGAGATGTCCTGCGTCTGCTTAGCTGAGGTCTGCACCGCGAAGTTAATTTGACACATAACATATTTTTCATGAGGTAACTGTCGCAGGAAGCCGACGGTAGGAGCGGCCTCTTTGGTGCCTGTGGGGCCCACAAAAAGTAATGACTTCTGAAGCAGCAACTTCGCCAGGAAGTACATCTGCATAACGGTCCCCGAAGTCCTCCCAATAATGTCATTAAGCTGGAAAAAAAATCGAAGGAAAAGGTGCCCAAAAGATGCCATTAAACTGTTTCATTATTCATTGTACACAGAACAACAATAGGATGGAGCCGTGGAATCATTTCGAATCACAATAACACAACTACCTCTGCATACCTGCAGGGCCATGAGACAGAGATGCCGAGCTGTGCAACTGTGCGTGGGAGTCACGTGGAAGGACCCTGGTCTCTGCTTCTGCCCATGAGGACCTTGCTCTTTGAGTGTTCCTTGGTCACCGATTGGCTTATAATGGGCTGACTTTTTTCTCTGGTCTGTTTTGTGTTTTCTTCCCTGCATCTTACCTATCGACCAAGCTGGAATTTGGTCACTAAATTCACTTTGCAGGTGATGCATTGTCTTGCTCCTTTATAAAGCTGCAGAGACCTGCACAGGCACTGCAAAGTAGTTCAGCTTATTCCTGCAAAGTAATGAGCAGAACTGCTGGCTGTGCAGGCTCCGGATTTGAATATGAAATGTCTACCGCAAGGGCTCATGGATTAAACACTGGGTGTCCAGCTGGTAGTGTTATTTTGGAGGGTTCTGGAAACATCAGGAGGTGGGGCCCGTTGGAAGAACTAAGCTACTGAGGATGTGTCTGGAGGGTCAGCCTCTCATCATATCCTGGTATCTATCCAGCGACTGCTCTCTCTGTTTCCCATGAATGGCCTCCGTCTGCGCATCTTCCCAACACCTCAGCGTCATGTCTCATCCACAGAGTCTATGGAGCAGGGGCTGAGGACTGAAATCTCTGAACTTCGAGGCAAGAATAGATCCTTCTTCCTTTGAGTTATTTCTGCCAGGTGTCTCATCACAGGAACAAGGAAAGTCAAGAATATGTGGTAGGAGGACACTGGGGTATGAAAGAGGGTCACTGATACAAATCCTTTCTCTGATCCACCATAGCTTTCTCCTCAGCATCTGGGGGGATGATGATACAAAGCTGAAAAGTATATGCTCTTTTAGGATGTTTCTCAAACTTATAGGAAACCTGGACTGTGGTGGTCTTTGGAGACATCTCATCCATCCACTAGGTCTTAATTCACAGTCATGATATCAAGGCAGGAAAAGAAGCAAGGGTAGCTTTTGAGAGATTTCAGTCTCTCCCAGATAGCTTGAAACACACGTGATTGAAACTTCCATGCTACAACTGCTTAGTTCTAGGCAAGTACTATTCCAGGCTGCCAGACTTTGTAAAACTTTTAAAGAATAAACATTGTGAAGTACTAGTTGCTAAGACCTTTGTCACCTTATGTGAGTGTACATCCTCTGAGTTCACTTTCTCTTACACTTGAGGAAATGGAGGCAAGGAAATACTATGCAATATTTTCAAAGTTCTCCAGCCCATCTATGAGTCCAGGAGCAGCGATAGAAAGCAAGGCAGTCTGATTATGCACCTGAACCCCGTAGCACCATTTTTTTTGCAAGTTACTTGGATGGAATGTGGGGGGACAGGAGCATGGAAATGAATGCAACTTGTATCTTCCAAATACCACTCCTGTCTCCTTAAGAAAAACAGGGTGTTTCCTGCAACACACAATGGTTTTATTCTTGTCAATAACTCACAAACCTGACTGCTGTGGATATATTAATGAATGTACCACACACTGGCCTTTAAGCATACATCCTACACTGTCCTAAATTCTTGACATGAGCCCTTTTTAAAATTCATAATAATCCTCTGAAGAGATGAATATAGTTGAGGCCCACCGTTCAGAAGGATGTGGATCTAGTGAGTTTAAAAGCCGGTTGTCCAAGTAACGTGATTGCTGAATGACAAATCCGGCGCTCGCCCCAGGCTAGGCCCGCAGTCAACGCCGCGCTCTGAGTATCATGGAGTAGAATGAGCAGCCTGGTTCGTATGGTTAAAACCTAGAGAAGAATTGAGAAGCAGTGGGCTAGCACTGAAGATGAACTAGAGGGCCCAGATCCTGTTTTATAAGCTGTGTAGCCGAGAGAATGAGCTGCATCTTACTTACCCCTCTGTTCTCGATATGCTGCTAGTACAGGGTTATCCAGGCTCAGCTGTCACCTGTGTGCTGAGCTGGAGAGTAGACTCTTCAATCCTCTCGCTTCCTGACGTCTTGCTTCATCCTTTGCTGCAACATTACAATGAAACCTTTTTAACTACATGTCGTTTTCCAAGTTTCTGAAGGTTCATTTGTATTATTATCCATCCATGACTTATTTCATGGTTTTAGAACTCCACAGTAAATCTGGGATTTATTCTGTCAGTTGATGCTGAATAGGATAAGGAAGATGAGCATGTATGTGCATGCACGCATGCGTGCGCACACACACATCTGGTTAAGCTCCATCCTATTCAGCTCATACACAATAATCTGTGCCACATATTCTAAGTTTTTACTTAAGTAATTTCTTGTTTGGAGAATTTTCACCAGGAGAGAATGCAGGACTAGGTATTAAGCTGAGGAGCTGACATTCTGGGTATCAACACGTGAATATCCTTTAGCTTGATAAATTTCTCACATTAATCCAGCTGGAGTGCTTAGCAGAAGCCTTTCATGCTCAATGACAAGATGGTTCTACAGAAAGCCTGTCAGGCTGTGGTTCTATGATATCAGCAACTTTGGGCACTGTTTCACAGTTACTTTATTCTTTTCAGAATTCGCCCCCAATCTTCTCTTTGGACTTACTAACACCAGGACATCAAATGTCTTAAAGTGTTAATACAATTGCCTTCAGTCTCTCTAAGGTTCGATTTCTTTATTTGCAAAATGGGGTGGGAGGTACATGACAAAGTCTATCTTCAATGTAATAAGAATCAATATGCTGATTATAAAGTAACTCATTTTATTATATGTTTATATGTATGTTTATATATATTAATTGTGTCATCTATTATATATCATCTATCATTTATCTATATCATCATCTATAGACATCTACATGTCTATCTGTATCTATCATCATTTTAACCCTCACAATATTTGGTGAGATAGAAATAATTCTCTCTTTTAAGCAACAGCATTAACAGAGAATCATTCACTGAGACATAACTATAAGCCCTGGGCCACTGATTTAGGAATCGACAGGGATGTTCTGGGCTCAGAACAGCGCTAAACAATGAATCAGACAGACATTTCTAGACCCTGAATTTGGATGTTTATTCCTGAAAGGTTGGAACTGAAAATCAACAAGTTCACAAGATCGACCAATCAGTAGTGCCATCTTAATGCCTTTATGCTCTTCAGCTTGGCTTATATTATCTGGTGACAGTGGCCAAAACTTTAATGGACACAATCTATTCCCCAATGAGATGCTGCTAGCATTGGGTGGCCTGAAATACTCCTCTCCTGTCCTAGCGCATAGAGAAACTCAGCGCAGCTGGTAGGAGACAGAGAAGAATATTCTGGGCAGACATGTGTGGCAGATAGCCATAATGGATGATGTCACTGTCCTCAATACAGCGCTTGCTTGGACTTGAAAAATTCCCCAGTTTCTTGCTACATGCAATTCAGGTCTGCCATTTAACCTCTGGAATGTTAATCTATATAGCCATGGGATCTCTTTAGTCTCAAGAGTACAAATCTCTGGTCTAGAAGGTCAAACACCACATCACCATCACTCTGAACTCTCCCTGCAGCATCCCTTCCCCCTCACACTGGCCTCTTGGCTCCCATTACTTCAGATCCCCTGAAGAAATGGAACACACAGTCATTCAAAAAATATGTATTGTTGCAAAGGTCAAAGCAGTAAACTCTGCTTCAACAGAATCTAAGAAGGATTACAATTCTGATCCCTCTGTCTGGTGAGAAACATCATCTTAAGAAGGAAAAAAAAAAGAGCTTGCTGTCAATCCACTTTGGTAGAGAGGGCAGGAGGAGTTGTGAACTTAACTCTTCTGGCCCACAGAGGACTCTGGGAAATCTCCCAAAACATACTACAAGTTGTGGAAACAGAAGAGCTGGCAGATAGATAGAGAGAGACAGAGGCAGAGAGAGAGAGACAGAGAGACAGAGATACACACACACACACACACACACACACACACACAGAGAGAGAGAGAGAGAGAGAGAGAGAGAGAGAGAGAACCGAATGTTAGCACAAAGTCTGACAGTAGCTAGTTAGTAAGATTCTTTGAAATAACTTCTTGGCATTATGAGAACTTATTGAGTGGAATGCTCCTGCCATCACTGAATAGTGATGAAAAAGTACCACCATGGAGCACTAGGTTGTAAAAGACAGGAGAACTTAAAATAAGTGGAGATTCCATTGCCCTTAGTGATGAGAGTTGAAATTTAAAAGCTACTAAATCAACTATCAGGAATTTTGGGATGGGGAACAGCAATGGTTGGTCCTGTATTTCAACACTTCTGTCAGTATCAGAAATAACGCCTTGCATCTATCTGAGGGTACCCCTTCTCTTCATAAGAAGTGAAGTTTATTAGGGAAGAAATCATGAAAAAAAAAAGTATTACCTCACTTTCAAGAAGAATGGCAAGTTGGAATTAAATTTGAGGTGCAAGGCAAATTAGACTTTACATAATGTTAGATTCATAGCTCATTCACAGTGAGGGTGGGATGGGAAACTTGCGAACAGAAAGCGTGTTGGATGATGGATTGAAGAGAAAATTCTTTCTATTTGCTAATTTTCACAGTCTGAAGCCTGAAAGAAAATTGGGTGTGCGAGGGACGTGTCAAGAAGTTTTAGCAAAGAGGGGAAGGTTCTAGGCGGACTGATTCATAATGCTTTGAGTGGATAGGAATTCATTATTTAGGGTTTTGCTACCCAGATCGAAGTCTTTGAGCCAACATCAAATGTACCATATGGAGGGTCATTTGAAATGTTAGTTCCTTGTCCAAGGAATTGGAATCTACATTTTAAACCACATTTCCAGATAACATGATTTATTTTAATGTTTAGAAAACATGGAGATAGTCTAGTGCATTCTTTGTAAAATTTAGTTTTCATTTTTTCCTCCTGTTACTTATCTACTAACCCCCTCTCAATAATATTACAAAGATAACTAAGGTTTACATTATCTGACAATTATTGTTGTTGAAAGGAGGGAATGGCTTGGGGTATCTAATGAAGCTCTCACTTGACCTTTCCACTAGGAGATCACCCTGCGTGTAAGCCGGCTACATGTAAATAGAAGTTGCATTGTTAAACCACAGAGGCCATGCCAAGTGGCAGCAATGACAACTACCGAACCTTAATTGCACAAAAGACTAGTTAGGTTCTTTGCAACTAAGAAGGTTAGCTAATAGCTCTATGAGGATAGGATATGTCTCAGGAATGGGTGTCTTTCTGAATGACAAAAGTTCGAACTATTTGGCGAACTGTCAAAAATATATTTCTTTTTCTTTTCATCTTAATGCAGCAAGTTGGCTTCAGTGAAAACCACATTCAGAGAGAAATCTCTATGGTATTTCTGGCTTAAGGGTTGTTTCAATGAAGGCTGTGTTTGAAAGTTGCTGTCCTCTATCCTAAGCAGTTTTTCTGGATTCTGAGATTGTTATAAGCATACAGAGAATATGGTCTGCCTGTGGCTAAGGACTATATTTTTAGAGCCTCTATTTTGCTTCCCAACTAATTAAATGAAAACATACCAATGTTGATTCCTCTTACTCTGATCAAAAAAATCCATATTGTCACCAATATGGTATTCATGTCAATTTTTTGGGTTATTTTGATTTTTCTTCTTCCTAAAATTTGGGCACTCAAAGGTTTTTTTTAAAGTGATATATATGAAAACAGGCTTCAGGCTAAAGCTATGAAGAAAGAAAAGAGAGAGCAAGAGAGAGAGAGAGAAAAGAGGACTAGTAATAAAAAAGGATAAGGAAAAGTGAAAGAAGGGGCAAAAAGGTAAGAAAGTGACTGATCTAAACACTGGAGACAGTTTTTAAAATTCCTTTATTCACCTTCCAAAATCTTTATTAAGAGCTTACTCTAATTTGTTAAGAGTATTATAATACATAGAGAATATGGTCTCCACTCAGAAGGAATTTCAGGTTAAGTGGTGTTGGGAGATACATACTGCTTATAGATAGAGTCCATATTGAGCATAAAGTTCATATCTACTCTTCTTTACCTGTGCCTAGTCTTCAGCAGAATGCCAGAGAGAATATAACAAGGTGCAGTCCTTTGAGAGGCAGTCAGATCACAAACATATTGTGTCATTCATTCTTTTCTTTCTTCTTTGCTTCCTAGCATCTTCTGTCTTTTTTCTTTTTCTGATATGACACTTAGGTTTATTTTGAGTAACTATAACTAGCTCCTCAGATGGTTGCATAGGGACTTTTATCCAAAGCTCCAGATTTTTCTTATAGAGAATGGACGTGGTCAAAGCACATTCACTTGACTGGTCTCTCCTAGGAATTTGCATTCTCAGCAAAAGGGCAAAAGGGCAAAAGCCCCAATGCAGGTTCATTCCCAGGGATAGTAGCCTGAAGAGTTAGATCTCAGGAGTGCAACTCGACTTCAGAGATTTCCTGGTTTCTGGCGTACTGCCATCCAATTCCTTCATCTGTTTGTTCTTCCATTTCATTCAAATAAAATCTTGTTGCTTAAGGCTACAGAGTTAATTTTTTGATGATTACAATCAAAGAATTGGATCCTATAAAGAAATTAGCACCAAAATTGGGGAGATGATTTGGGGATAGCAAGGCAAAGTTTATAGTATTTCTCCCTTATCCTTTGGGATAATATTCAAGACTCCCAGTGGAAGAGATGGAAAGAAGTAAACTCTTTATATAAACTTTGTGATGTCATGACAACTGAGGAACTGATGAAAGGTAATATAGGCACTTGGATCATTCATATTCTGGATGGAATGAAGAGAGAAAATAAGAGAGTTTTGTCATGCAACTCAGAGCAATGCATAACTTAAAATTTCTGAATTGTTTATTAATAAAACTTTTTATTTAATAATTTGGACCGTAGTTAACTGTGGGAAACTGAATGGCAGAAAGTAAAACTGCAGACTAGGAGACATTGTCATAGCACTCAGGGAGGTGACATCCATCTAGCGAACTACTAGTGTGTGCCTAGAGTGTCTCATCTGTCACATTAGCTCAACGAGTACCAACCCTGAACACGTGCTTAGCCCTTTTGCATTTCCACAGGTAATTTAAGTAGGATTTCAGAGGTCAGGTGGAGATGGAACTAAATAGTATTACTTCAGAAAATAATGGAAAGAAGAAAAAGAAGTAGAGAAAGAGTGAGATAGAATGGAACACGTGTCTTAAATTTTTTATTGCTTATTCTGGAATCATATTGGGAATGTTTTATAGGAAAAGGCTCCCTTTGTCACCATATATCCTCCATCTGTGTAAAGAATTATCATAAGAATGAGAAATACTCTTTAACCACAGTCTGTAGCTCTGGGCACTGGCTCACCTGTGAGAGGCTTAAAAGAGTCCTTTTTTAAAAAAAAAAGACTGTTAAGCCAGTAAATACCATTTCATACAGAGATTTCAATTGCCCAAGGTATCTGCCTTGATGACTTTGTGGATAGTAAAATTATCAGTGTTTAACAGGGGGTGAAATATTGGCAACTCCATTTTGTATCTTATTATGTGAAAAAAATTCTATTTTTCAAGCAAAAAGATCTGACAAGCAAGCCACATGTAATGACACATATCAATGTCTCTCTATACAATCTCAGTTTCTAGGCGATTGAAATCATATTTAAACAAGGACAACTAGATGAGACCTAGTATTTTTAAACTGGGAGCTGGATTTGATCTCTCCCAAAATGCTGGGTCAATAGTGCAATTAGCCAGGAGCACTGCCTAAAGTTAATATGTTGCTTGATGTGTGTGTACACGTTTGAATTCTTTGCTGTTGGGAAGAGTCGTGTGCTTGGCCCAGATATCATCTCCCATTGTACGTCTTTCTTTCTCTCTTGTCTTCCATGGAAATCAAGTCTGATTGCAATTGGGTATCTGACCTGGGAGTGCCATGCCTGAAACTGAAGATACGACCACTTTGCTTCCCTTCTCCTTGCCCACTATTGGTGTTCATTTTTGTTTTTAGAAACCTTGGGTACTTGAGAACACTGACAGTTTCTCCGGGTAGAGTTATGTGGGCACAGGAGACTGAAGAACCAGGAAAGAAGTTCCAAGAGACTTCTTGTGCTTTGAGTGGCACGGCAGAGGTTTCACCTTCTTGGAGGAAGAGGGATGGTTTTAGATTTAAGTGTGCTTTAGTCCTTGTTGCCTTCAAGGAAAGGATGAATGCAAGTCATTTCATACCAACTTAACCATAGTAAGTGGGAATCATGTGAACTTAAAGAGCTGTCCAGTAGAGTTAGATTTCATGGAGCACTGAGGGTACAGGGCCTGAGAACTGTGCAAGACCTTTTGAAGAGTGGACCTGGGCCCACGGAACATTGGACCATGAAGGATGAGGAATAATGTTGGCATGGTGTGGTAGGGAAGTGAGGGCAGGAGGCCTGCAAAGTTCTCTGTACATCTAGAAAAGAATGTATGGTTTGCTTTCAGAAGCCCTTGGAGTTCCTGGACAACTAGCCAGGTCACCTGGCAAGGGAAATACTAACCATGCTTCCTTGTATGTCAGGAGGTTGACATATAGATTATTTACTACTATGAAAGTGATGTGATATTTACTTGTACTATTATTTTTGGGTGTATTTTTGTTACCAGTGACATTTAATGGCTAGAATTTATATTTCAACTTGTAACTTACATGCTGTTTCAGGCAAGTGGGGGCTTTTCACATTGATTTATAACAGTCAAAGCGTAATTTATATACATTTCACCTGTTTCTTACAACTAACACGCTGCCTAATGTACAATGATGACGTAGCTGCGGCTACGTAATCAGTTCGGAGGTGGTTCTATCTTAGTCTTGGTGGTAACTAATGCGATACTGGCAAGGGAAGGAATTCAAATTTTATCAAATAGAAAACTTCTCGGTACCATATTTTTACCAATGGTATGCCATTCGTAGACTGAGTTACTTATTCATTAGATTATTAACCATGTATTGAACTCCTAACATGTGTTGAGCAACTATCATATAAGATGACATGGTAGCTTAAGGGGTTTACAGATTGTTATTATAATGGATAGTCCTATAAATAGAAGATCATATCACCTTGTGTTCAATATTTCAGGAGTACTATGTTTTACCTACTTCAAGGGGGAAATAAGTTTGGGAGACAAACTCTGGATGTGAGGGCAAAGGCATCCCAGGGAGTTGAAATTTCAGATTGCATGGAGTCATTTGTTAGGCGGAGGAAGGAAAGAGCAGGACTGTAAGGAAAGATCCAGGCCTCAGCAGTTGATGGAAAGGTTTGATTCCACAGTGACAGTGGCAGAACAGCATTTCAAGTAGTGCTCAGCCCAGAAAGGTCTGTGGCACAAAGCAGGAGCGAGCAATAAAACCTCCAATTCAGAGCAGAACAAAAGGCATTTCTTTGCTATGGTCGCAGGTGAATTCTTGAAGTCCCAGATGTGCTTTGTTCTGTAGGGTCGCTAACAGCCACAGACATGACTGTGGTCAGTTCAGTAACATGCCTGACACCAACAGACGTTCAAGGGAATGCTGTTAAAAGATCCGAGTAACAAATGACAATGAAGGAGAAAATGTCTGCCCTTGGTCTCTGCTTGCTGTGCTTGGCACATAACCATAGTACCAGTTCAGGTGTCCTTTCTCGTTAATGAAATAGACACAGTAACATGTAAGATCAAAGAATGTCTATTGTCTAACTTTTACTTTTCTTTGTCAACAGGTTTACAAAGAAATGCTAGCGTTGATCTTTCCTTTCCTGTTTTATTTGAAGGACTGGACTGTCTTGTGCCTGCACCAAGCACAGTGTTTGAGCCACAAACTGTGGAATGAAGGAAGGAGTCAGCGAATGAGTGACGAAGTCTAATGAATTAACAAATAGAAAATCAAGAGATAAGAAAACCTTCCTGCTAGCAGTCAGCATCCTCAATCCCGTTCTCCCGATGGTGTTAGAACAGCCATGAAAAGTGACTTTTTAATTTCCCAAAGTTGCAGAAATTCATCAGAAACCTGTCACGGCAGGATCCTGTGTCATGTTTGAAATGTGGGAAGCAGCTGCAGAACTTAAATGTACTCATAATAGGCCAATGAATTTTGTTTACTCAGAAAAGGCAAGTTCACTTGAACGATTGGACCAAATGTCTACCTTCTCTTTATTGCTGCCATTTTTAAAAAATTGCAACAGTATAATCTATGTAATCTTGCATAAAACTATTCAAGAAAGAACAGGACATATTTCAAACTAACCTTATACAAACTAACAGATGCAAATATTTTGTAAATTCTATTTATTCACAGCATGTTGTTGTCAACATGTTTGTGCATCTGTGTGTGCTGTGTATATAGTGCACATGAGTGCATGTGTACGTACACATGAGTATGCATGAATGTTCACACAAGGATGTATAGAGATGTATGTGAAGCTATGTGGGTGAACATAAGTGTGCATGTCAGTTCATGTGTAAGAATGTATTTACATGCATTAGGATGAACATGCACTTCAATGTGCAAGCATGTGGGTAAGTTTGTGCACACATTTGTGTGCCTGTGCATTTATTTGTATATGCATATGTGTGCTTGCTATGCTTATATGGGTGGTTGCAAGTACATGCGTGTTGGTGTGTAAATACATGTATATGCATGTGGCCATGTACTTCTGTTTCATACAAACATATGTGGATGTGCATTGGGCGTATGTGTGAATATGGATATTTGCATGCATATGTATTTATGCATGTTTGTTCACAAGTTTGTATATGTCCAGGTATATATATATATAATATATATATATATATATGCTTGTGTGTATGGTAATATGAATGCATATTTGCATTTGTATGTTTGTGCATGTAAGTGAATCTATATGTTTTTATGTACATGTGTGAGTAAATGTGAGGATGGGGAGTTATGAGCACATATTTGTGTACATGTATGCAAGTGAATAAATGCATGTACAAATATGTGTGAGAATTTGTGTAGTGTTTGCTTGTGCATGCATAGTGTGCTTGTTGGTGCCTGTGCATGTATATATGCACATGAATATTTTTATTTATTTAATTTTCTATAAGTGTGTACCAGTTATTCTTTCTCTGTTGTTGTGAGATAACATCAAACTCAATCACCTTGAGAGAGAAAGGGAGATTTTTTTTAATTTATTTTTTTTATTTCCACTCATACAAGCTTAACAGGTATACCGGTCTCCTCCCTCCCTCCCCATCCCCCGCCCCCCTCCCTCCTCCCCCACCTGTCTCCATCCCCCAGTGCCTCCCCCTCCCCTCCCCGGAGCATCCTTTAATGTGCATGCTAAACTCTCCTCTGGGTCCTCCTCTCCAATGAGGTGCAAAGACCCAGTGGCATTTCCCGGAATTCAGAAAGGGAGATTTATTCAGCTTATGGTTCCAGAGGGGAGATAGAGTCCTTCATGGCGGAAAAGGCATGGCTGGCTGGCAGAAACTGAAAACGGCCTAAGTTACTGCAGACATCATGGAGGTTGAGAGTTGCTATAAACTCAAGAGCAGACTCACTAACTGAAGAAGGGCAGGACAAATCAACCTCAAGGCTCACCCCTTGTGACTGCCTTCCTCCAGCAAGGTTCCACTTCCTAAGGTATCATGACTTTCCCAAACTACTAAATATACAAATGCATGAACCCGTGGGGGACAATTCACATTTCAAACCACGACAAGTGTGTATGTGTGAGCTGCAGGCTGCTGGCATTTTTTACCCAGTGTTTTCACATAAGATCTGGGGATTCGAATTCAGGTCATGAGGCAAAAGCCTTAACCCTGAGCCGTCTCCCCAATCACGCATGAATATGTGTGGGCCTGTATGTCTATGTTTTTATATGTATGTCTGCATCTTTGTGTGTATGTATGTGCTCGCTTGTAGATGTGTGTGTGTGTGTGTGTGTGTGTGTATGTGTTCATGTGTCTGGGAAAATGTTTAACTAGGCTCCTAATTTATATTTGACAGAGAAGAAAATGCAAGTATAAAAGGATGAGTGTGCCTAGGTGTACATTCTAAGAAATACACATATACTTCTCATTTTAGTTCCCAGTTTTCCAGTTCAGAATATGGCACATAGGAAACTGAGTATGTGCCTCTGTGTTAGGAAAGAAAAACATGTGATACTGACGAAACAATATGATAGTAACTGGAGAAGTCAGGAGTGTGATGCTTCCATCGCTGTGTGACATTATCATAGGCATAGTGTTGTGTACCCTGGGGGTTCTGAAGGTTGAGGCCAGCGCCTGCAGTGGACTAGAGTGGACTCACTGCTGGGCTCTGGGCCCTTCGCGAGGCTCCAGGAGAGAAGCGGATGCCTTGCCTGTCCTCTCTCAGGTCACTGGTCTTTCTTTCCTCATGGCCCCTTCCTCCATCTTCAGAGCCGGCAATTTCTGTTCAAATCTGTCTCCCTGTTCTCTTACGTTGAAATTCCTTCATGAGAATAAACAAAATTGGGCCACCCTGGAAAATCGATGATGTGAGTTCAATTTTAAGATTATCTCATTTACAATCTCAATTTCATCGATAACATATTTACAGGAATCAGGAAAGGGTTACAGTGTTTCTATGGGGCAATGACTCTGTGTAGCTACTAGGTTCCAGTCTCTCTCCCTCCTTCCCTCCTCTCCTTTTTCTTCTCTCTCTTCTGTCTGTAGTTTTGGGCTTGATCTCAAGGCCTTGTGCTTGCTGGGCAGGTGTGTGGCTAGTGGAGCCACGCCCCAGCCTCTCTCTGTCCTTACAGTCACATAAACATTCCTGAAGTATTCTGTAGCTCTAGCTGTTGAGAACGCAGCTCAGAACTTAGCCAGCCAAGCCCCTTCCCCCAAGGACCTTGTGTTCTTGTGGAGGAGATGTAAATGATAAACCGACACATACATCTGTGGAAAGTACCCTGGAGCCAAGAAAAGGGAGGAGAGAGGGTCTGGAGCCATGGCGGCTAAGGGTGTTATGGCAAGTTTGATCGTGGCCAGGAGAGGCCACTCTGAGAAGCTGAATTCTCTAAGTGGAAAAACCACGTGAAACGAGAAGCTCGGGAGACTCACAAGTGCTCAGGCCGAGGTGAGAAGGTCCCGCATGGAGCAGGGCTGGGAGCAGATGCTGGTGAGAGATGAGAATAAGGAGGCAGGGCATCCAGGCCTGCAGGGCCGGCCGGCCAGGGGATCAATTCTGTGAGGTCCAAAAGGCGTGATTGACCTAATTTGCATTTTGAAGAGATCATTCTGCTTACCGTGCATTTCGATACCCCGGGAGAACAGAAGAATGGAAACGGGAGTAGTAAGAGGATTGGGAGAGCGATTCAGAAGGCTCCTGTTTAATCTAAGCAGCAGGCAATGACGCTTTGGACTACACTAGTGAGCCTTGGAGGCGAGGCGAGGTCAGCTTCAAGACAGGACTTGCCGTGGGTAGGGGGCATGAGAAAAGACAGGAATCAAGAATGTGTTTTGCATTCAGCTCGAATACCTGAGTTAAAGGTGCCTGCATTCCAACAGAGAGATGGCGAGGGCTGCGGAGTGGTGAAGCTGAGAGGAATCTGGGATATGCTGAACTTAATTTATCGATTGGAGGTTTAAGTGGGAGATGTTGGAATGATAATTGTCTCTCTGACAATGGAACTTTAGGAGGAAAGAAGGCCTACGGATTCACCTTGGAAGTGATCAGTCTGTTGAAGGCAGAAGTGAGTCTGTATATTGCTTGCTGATTACTATCCAAGCACCTCTGAGCTGGCGGTCAGTGGAGTTAGCGCAGGGGAGCATAAGGGAGTGTTTTTCACGTGCTGTGTATGCTTTGGTATCCCATGAGACGCTGAGAAGACGGAACCAAGAATCCAGGCACTCTGATTTGGAACACTCTAGCCCATAGCCTTGTTCAGCCCTCCTGCCAATGCCCACTTGAGGACTGGTGTGAGGAAAAACAAAACACCGTGTAGTGCATCCAGAGGAGAAGATTTTGGTGGTAGGCAGGTAGGATCACAGACATATTATATATGATATATATTTATATATATGTATACATATGTAATACATATTGATATATGTCAATATATATGATGTATTAGCATATATTAATCTCAGCATACATAATTCTGGACCTCTTGAGAACACTTTCATGTAAGTAGATGAGTAAACTCAACATTTACTAAGAAGTTTGCTAGTTGTATTCTCTGCCTTTTTATCAGTCTCTCATCCTTCCCTGATATAATTGTGATTGAGATATGTATGTCTGCCCTTCTACACACTGAGGTATTTAAGTTGTTATGATTGACACCAATAACACCACATCATGGTATCCCAAAGTATCCAACTTATTTTTAACGAATAATATGTTTGGAAAAATGTGTCTAAAAAAAGGAAAAATAATAATGGAAGGTGGGTAACTGCGATTAATACTGATTAAAAAAATCACTCACAGAGCAATGTTTTTTGACGATAAGTGGCTGACTTTTCTTTTCCTTGTGATTTAAGTAATTTTATATCTTTCCCATTTGGTTCCAACCATACTGATTTCTTCCTGCTCCTATTCTGATTATTTATAGGTGCTATTAGTCACCTCAAACCCCTCTTTTAAGATCATTTCCACACCCTTACCTTACCATTTGACTCCTTGCTCCGAAGTGGTTTTATTTTTGAATACTTATCTCTTACAGGAGAAATCCTCTATTAAAGTGCTAATGATAAATATATGACATGGTCGAATGATTTCAGGAGGGCTTTTCTCTTTTACAGAGGGTGGGGGAAGAGTGTGGGAACCACGAAGATAGTGTGATAGTGTGGCCGTGACTCTGGCAAGATGTGATCTGAAGGCCTGTTTTGAAGAGATGGAGAGGAAGAACAATTATTGGTTTTAATTGAATAAGACCCCATATTCAAAAGCCAGGGAAATATGTATGGGTCCCCCCCCCCCTTCATGTTCCGTATCTGCTGCCAGGAGGCCCCCGCTGCCTATATGGCTGGAAGCCAAAGTCACATGATCCCACTGTATGGTTGTGGGGTGGTCCTCTTCCAGGCAAGGAAGAGAAGAGGGGGGATGCAGATCGTATTTGAATAGCTTTTAGTAGCTCAGCGAGATGCCTGGCATGATGCCTGTCTCGGGACTGCTCTGCTGAACACCTGCTCTTAGTACAAATATCTCCTGCAGAGAGATGCCCTTCCCGTCTTCCCCTCCGCCCACCTGAAACACCTGGACTCCTAACTCGGAGTTGCATTGCCCCTCCCCTTCATCTTTTCTTCTCTCACTTTCATCTTTCTTTCAAATGGAGTTCTTTAATTAGACTTAAGATGAAAACCCTTCGCTGAATGTCTACATTCAAGTAGCCAACTGCACAACAAAAAAGTAGAAATAGAATATATTCAGTTCACCAGATCTCCCTGGGGATGTTTTCGGTTGAATAACACTGTGGTGCGTATTACTTTGAGGATTCCTGGGCCGCCTCTGAATCCATCTGCAGGAGTTAGCGGTCCATAGAAGGTGACAGGAAACAAATGAATCTTAAGTTTGTGTTTGTCATAAAAAGCTGTTCAAAAAAAAATGTGAGCTCCAAGTGCCCCTTCCTACAGCTTGTTACTTAAGAAAACCGCATTTTAGAAGTAAGGCCATGAGTTAGTACAGGTACCAATTATCTATAGATTCTAAAATTCTCATGGCCCTATACTTGTTAACAACATCTGTGATGCAGAAATTTATCTCAAGAATGGACAACATAGGTAACAGTTATGATGATGTAAAATACAATTCCAGTCCTCTCTTTCCAGACCTATGGGATCCAAATATTGATATTATTATTATTATTGATATTGTTATTATTGATATTATTATTTTCCTTTGAGGGAGACCCTATAAGTCCCTGACAAGGTTACTTTGCCTGCAAAAGGAAACCAGGAGTTTTTCTGGAGTTTTTCTCGATGGAGACCAAGTATAAAGAACTTGGTTCTGAGGCTGAATTGTGATTGGACAGAGCCAGCTTGAATAACTACAAAGAAGGGATGCACCGAAGCTCACCATTGCACAAATAACAAATAGGCGGACCCAGGGGCTGTATTCAGCTTTGTGGCCAGATGGAAGATGAACGGGAGTCAGACATACTAGAAGGGCATGAGGGTCCACATGGATCCGTCTCTGACTTCCAGTTCCTGGCATTTGGGGGTGGGGGGCATGGCTTTGGAAGCAGGTGGGACTGCCATTCTTGATTCTCTTTTCTAATTACACCAAGTGTGGAGAAGGGATATTGGAAGCGAGATCCAGCTGTGCCCAGTGACAGTTCAAACATAATGGGACAAAGCACTTCAGACGCACAAGGGCAGCCGTTTTAATCTCAGGTGCCTGCGCTCTTCTTTCATTACCTCAAAAGAGAGCTGGTAGTAATAATGGAAGAGAAATCATAAAATGAATGGGGCCCCCTCTTGCAGCTCCTTCTGCTACCAAACCTTAGAGTCAATCAACCAAGAAAAGAAAGCCCGTGAGACAAAGTGCTGAAGTACATAGTTCTCCACCCACAGAATTTAGAAGGGGTTTGGGGGGCGAGGTCAGATGAAGAAAATCAGAAAAAAAGCCTTTTCTCATGTGATTGCATGATAGTAATCAAAAACAGAGTGCTACCCTGTGGGGAATGCAGGAAGCAGGAAGGGACTGCACTGTTTGCTTCAGGATGAAGTAAGCGCTAGCCCCTCTCTCTTCTTCCCTCCTCTCCACTGTCTTTTTCTCTTTCTCCTTCACACACTGTAAACAATAATTTAGGGGCATGATCAGATGTGTGTTTGAAGAGCTGGAATCTTGGGACAATCAAAATAATTCATGGGCTATTTTCTTCATGTATCCTGGACCTATCTTGAAGGACAGAACAAACTTCAAACGGTAACGCGGGAGGTTGTCGTCTAGTTACTACTGGTAGCTAAAGTTTGCTGATTACCTCATGCGCTATTTTTAGTAAGTCTTCAGTGTAACCATGGAAACTACTTTGGCTGAAAACTCTCACACTATTTCCTTCGAAATTAGCCATAGAGAAGAAAATCTTTGCAGAAAACTAATAAGGAACAAATGAGTTAGATACAAGAGGGATAAAAAAAAAACCACTTAGGAACTCTTAAAAGGGTTTATATGAATATAGACACCTGTCCGTGTATGGACACAGTTGTTATCTATGGACCTCCATTTGTGTATAAAAAAACCTCTTTTTAAAAGCTTTATTATAGGCATGTGTAGGTATGTGTGCTGTGATATGCCTGCGAAGTCAGAGAACAGCTTAGTGGAATCTCTTTCCTGGTTTTACCTTCATGTGGGTTCTGAGGATTGAACTCAGGTTGTCAGGTTTATGCACAGGTGTCTTTGGGTGTCTTTGCCAACTGCTGGGCCATCTCACTGGCTCCACTTTCCTTTTTGATTGACAACAACCTGTCACAATATAGCCAGCACCGTCTGCCATTCCTAAGGGAAGCTTGTGTGTGAGGGACAGGCATGTTGGAAAGTTTCGTGTGGTAACCTGACTGACCAACAGGGGAACTTGCTGAGGTGTGGCCAGTGAGTGTGATGAGGAGCTCACACCTCACACTAAGCTTAAGAAGGCTGAACTGAGGGGGCGGTTAATAGTCGCTGTTTAATAGACTTCTACAGTTTCATCCTTCGGAAGGCAGGATGGATATCCTAAATGAATCTGTTAATTCCAGAAAGCTGAGGTTACATTATGTAACATGGCTAAAGGAACTGTGTACATACAGTCATGATTCTGGATCTTCGATTTGGGAAGATTATTCAGGATGAATCCTACAGGTCCAGTTTTAGCACATGACCTGTTATAGCAAACTCACTTGCCAAGCGTTCAAGAGATGAGGCACTGGAAGATGCCAGAGACCTTGCAGGTGGAAGAGGGACTTGATGTACACCTGTCTTGAAAATGAAGGTTGTGGGCTGGAGAGGTGGCTCAGGAGTTAAGCCTCCGCCTTGCAGGCGGAAGGTCCTGAGTTCGGATCGCGGAAGGTCCTGAGTTCGGATCCCAGATCCCACGTATAGATGCCAGGCAGAAGCGGGGCGGCCCGCGCTTCTGGTCCTGGTAGGGCGGAGCCTGTTAATTCCCGGGGCAGAAGGAGGTGGAGGTGGTCCATAGTGGTTCGCGCATTCGTCCGTGGTTCTACACACACACACACACACACACACACACACGCATATGCACACATTTGAATAAATAATAATAATAATTAAAAAAATTGAAAATGAAGGTTGTCACCTGGGAACTATGAGAAGAAACTTTTTCCCCACCAATAACACAGCGTGAGCCTGACACTAGATTAGACGTTCCCTCCAGGGCTTTCGATAAAAACCTAGACACAGGGGCAACTTGACTTTGACTACATGAGACCCAAGCAGAGGTTCCCGCCAAGCTTGCTGGGCTTCCAGATTAGCCCTCTGTGAGACGACGAGTGATGCTGTAAGCTGCTAGGATTGGGGAAGCTTATGGCTACAGTGATTCCAAAATTGTTATGTTAGAGATGAAGCTTCCATGACCTCCTTTCTATTGATGTAAAAAAAAAAAACCTTTTGGTATATTTTACAAATCTCATTGTCATACGTTATAAACTGTGACAATATTATATTTTGGATAAAGAATTATGCCTTCTGGCATAATTTTACACAAATGAAGATCTGTGTAAAAGGCAAGAGTGTTTATAATGTCACATATATGAGCCCAGAATTGGAAGCAAGCTTAAATTTTGGCAATAGGGTTCTGGACAGACCAATTGCTGAGTATGTACCTAACAGAAGACCATCCTTATCAATTTGTACTTCATTAACATAATGGTTGTTCTGGAAAAATGTTCACAGTCTGTCCTGTTGCAAGGTTGGTGCAAGTCATTGCAAAATATGTATCAATATGAGAAAGGTTAGAAGCATGTTCACATGTTGAATGAATGTTGCTTCTCTTCAGGGGTGAGAATATGTATTTTCAAAATTTTCTATTATGAAAACATGTGACTTTGTAATGTGACTTTAGAAAAGCCCAGTAAATGTCCTTAACGTTATAAAAAGTAAGCCTAAGAACTTGACCCTAAGCAGAGTTGTGAGTGGAACAGTTTGAGGCCGTACATCCAACACAGCTTCTTTCAAAAGCTCATCACATGACTGGCTGAAAATATGAACTCTGTGACTTACCTTTCTTCCCTCTCTTATATCCTTCCTCCCCTCCCCTCCCCTCCTTCCCCTCCCCTCCCCTCCCCTCCTCTCCCCTTCCCTCCCCTTTCCTCCCCTCTCCTCTCCTTTCTTTTGTTGACAGGCAGGGTGTCACTATGTAGCCCAGGAACTCACTTTGTAATTCAGGCTGGTCTCACATTTTCAATCCTCCTACCTCAGTTTTCTGAGTCCTGGGATTACAGGCATGTTCTACTACATTTAACTTTCTCTTATCTCTTGAGCATTTCTTAGAACGGTTTAGCAACCCACTGTTGAAGGCATCCTTTTCTTTGTATGCAACAGAATTTATGTAAGTAACAGAAACTCCACATGAAACACAGGTCTCGACCTCACAGACTCTTTAATGTCAATCATCCTAGCATCCTTTTCACTGAGGTGCGCAGGAATTTGGGACCCCTCCTGATTTCACGGAATCTGCTAATTCATAGGTGGTCATGTGGGTCATGCTGTCCATTCACACCTCTCAGCCATCAAGGCAACCATGATCTCACATTGCCTCCTCTACCACAGAATGGATATCCGCTTTCTCTCTCTCCTTGTATTATGAAATCCTCCGCTGCTTCGAAGGGAAACTTACATTTTAAAGCCATAGTGAGTCCTTCACAGCATCACCAGGACACACTGTGACTGAATCCTGGAGAGAAGTGAGACTGTGATATCTTATAGGTATCTTCATTTCTCACACTTAAGTCATGTTCTACTGTGAGTGCACGGATGTCTCTGGATATTGAAAGATGGTGGCCCAAGGGTAACATGGGAATCATCCTGATTGCTCTACCTCCTTATTGCTTTGCTATGAGATTTCCCAGGCCCTGCCCCCCGTATTTAAGATGGTAAACAAACAGAAAAAAGCGAGAAGCAGGGACTTGTTCTATGTGGTATCTGTGTTGGCTAATGACCTGTGCTTGCAGGCAGCAAGCAGGGTGAGCTGCAAGAATTTTTATGCATAATCACATTGGACTGGCAGCTATTGTCTTGCATGTTCTCAAAAACTCTTGCAAAAACACTCTTGAGTATATGAAAAGGGCCAGAAATCAGAGACAGTGTGTACTTTCACATTATTGCCTTCTTTGAATTCTCTTTGGAGGATACTTGCTGGATAATTACCAGAACAAATCAGTGACTGGAGGCCCCACAAGGCAAAGGCTGTCCCCAGAGCAGAATAACGAAGTAGACAAAATTGTCATCTGGTGAATTTCCTTTTCTCTGTCCTACCATCATGTCCCATCTCTAGTTTCCCCATGTCATCTCTCCCCTCTCAGCACAACTTGGTTTTTCTAAGCCTTCTTACTAATCTCAGATTCATGAGATATTCTGGTTTCTTGGCCATCTTTCTCAAATGATGGCTCTGCGTGTGTGTGTGTGTGTGTGTGTGTGTGTGTGTGTGTGTGTGTGTGTGCTTGTGGTGGCCCAAGGGTAACATGGGAATGATCCTGATTGCTCTACCTCCTTATTGCTTTGCTCTGAGATTTCCCAGGCCCTGCCTTCCACAGAGAGAATTGCAGGCTGCGACAATTTCTGCCTGGTGTTTTAACATGAATCAGGGATCCCAACTCAGGTCCTTTACTTATGAAGCAAAGGTTTTAACCCCCGAGCTACTTCTTCTGCCCAAATGTTGACTTTTCTTGAGTGACAATTAACCACTGGCAAACATGTCTGTGTCACTGGCTAGTGTCTCCATATCACTTGTAGGTTACCAGAGGTTGTTTGATAATGGAGTGCTGACATCCTGAAATCTGACCCATTTGTGAAAGACCTGATTTATATCAGGCACATCAAGCACATTCTTCTTCTTCTTTTTTTTTTTTAACCAAAAAACAGCTCAGAAGGAGAACCCTACACTTAATGTATCTATTTCCTTTCTTTTTTTTTTACTTATTCAATTGTGCATGTGTGCGTGTTTGTATGTGTGTGTGTGTGTGTGTGTGTATGTGTGTGTGTGTGTGTGTGTGTGTGTGTGTGTGTGTAGAACCACGGACTGAATTCGGGAACTACCATGGACGCCTCCACCTCCTCCTTGTTTACTCTGCCTGGGGATTCACAGGCTCCGCCCTACCAGGACCAGAAGCCCAGGCCTTCCCTGCTTCCGCCTGGCGTCTATACATGGGGTCTAGAATCCGAACTCAGGACCTTCCGCCTGCAAGGCAGAGGCTTAACCCCTGAGCCACCTCTCCAGCCCCCTATTTCTTTTCTTATTCCCTGGTAATTTATGTTTCTGTTCTGCTATTCAGTGACTAATGGGTGCAAAAATAACTAGCAAATACCTAACCACTAATCTTTCTTTGACCTCCAACTCAAATCTGTGGTTTCCTTTGGTTCTTCATGCACTTCTTCTCTGCTGGTGAGCTCAAGGTCTTCTGAACTAGCTTCTCTTCCTTTGTTTAAAGACTTACACTATAACATCCTTAAGAATCGCTGGGCCTTCCCTCTCCCACTCTGTACAACATCCTGCTAATCACAAAGTTCCTCAGCTCTGTGCCTGGTGCCCCTCGACCTGCCGCCACTGTTGTTATTGAATCCTTGAGCTTTTCAGTAGTTTCCTCTCTCTAATCTTTTCCCCAGAAAAATTCACCTCATATACAACTTGAGATGTGTGGTCTTAGCATTTCCACTGTTTTCAATATTCTTGTTTCTCCATTCTTGTCCAAAGAACTTGTGCCTCGTTTTAAAGCTAGCTCCTTTCATTGTCTCCTCCTTGTCTTCCTACGGTCTACACACACACACACACACACACACACACACACACACACACACACACACAGGTCCTCACAGTCATTCCTGAAGACATCTCCTGCACTGGTTCCTTGTGGCTGCTGCAACAAATCATCACAAGTGGAGAGAAAAAAGCAACAGATATTTACTTATTCTCTTACAATTTTGAAGGTTATATGTGCCAAATCAAGCCACCACACTCTTTCTGAAGGCTGTGAGGGAGTAATCGCATTTGCCTCTTCTAGCTTCTGATGGTTCTTGGTGTTTCGTGGCTTGGAACAACCATCACACTACTCTCTTACACAGCTCTTCTCATTGATTTCTTCTTGTGTCTTGTGTCTTTCTTAACTCTATAGATATCTGTTCACTTGTCATGGTTTGAATGTAAGTTGTCTCACAGACTCATGTGTTTGAATCCTTAGTTGATATTTAGGAAAGTCATAAAGATGGAGCCTTGCTCAGGGAAGGTACGTCCCTAGGGGTGGGGGTGGGGCTACGGTTGAGGTTAATTAGCCCCGTTTCCACCAGCAGTCTGCTCTTGTGGTCTGCATTAGCTCTTGGTCTCCATGATGGACCTGACTTAAACTTCCTCCAGCTTCTGCCAGCCAGTCACGCCTTTTCCACCATAACGGACTGTGTCTCTCCTCTGGCACCATAAGCCAAATAAATCTCCCTTTTTCTCCCTTAAGCTGTCTCACAGCAGCAGAAAAACTAACTGCAACAGTCTAAATCAAGAATGATCTCATTTTGAGGTTTTCAGCTTAATTGTATTTATAAAGACCCAATTTCTTAAGATTTATATTCAGAGGTAGCAGAGTTGAAGACTTTAATGTACGTTTCAGAGGAATACTGTTGATCGTCTTTTAGGTGTGTCCTTTTGGAATAACAATTTCCTCCAGGAATGGCTTCCCTATTATTTCTACTTGTCCAGATCCAACCTACATTTGGAATTTAGCCTGAATCCTAACTTCTAATACCTCCTCCTGCCTCCCCACCCCCCCGAGTCTAGAGTTGTTCTGTTTTTCAGACTCTTAGACTACTTTGTACTGCTCCAGTAGAACTGGCCTTACTATGCTTTGAGGCAGAGTATTTATGAATCTGTCTTTCTTCTCTTTAAGACTTTATGTATGTGAAGGCAAACCACCTGTATAGCTCCGTCAGAGACTTCCAGGTTTCAGTCAGTCAGACATTAGTTGAATTGTGGACTACAAAGGGCACAGATCTATTGTGAGGTATTTCTTGTCCATGACTGGGAAGCTGGGGGTAGGGGAGAGTCCTTTAGAGTGCACAGAGCCTGTAATCACATTTATCCCACCTATATAACAGCATTTTGAAGAAGGATGTAATTTAAGTCAGGTAAAACTGTTAAGCAGCCCCTATTAAATCTTGACATCACCACTGAAATATCAACAGAAAAATATTTTTGAAATATCTGCACCCAGTATCAAAATTTCCATTTGTTAAAAAAAAAATGGAGCAGTCTTCTTAATCAGAAGTCTTCTAAATCACCCATGCCAGGCATGAATGGAGCTCAATGGTCATTTAATCTAGTCATAAACATGCCTGTATGATTTGCCCAAAGCCATACAGCTGGTCCACGGTAGAGCCAGAACAGAGAGTCCAAGGCTTCTCATTCAAAACTCAAAAGGTAGCTTCTAATATTTTCCTTTTGGGACACAACCAGCAAAATCTCCATCTGTGAGTCTTTCCACACACTAATTAATAGGAAGGATGACAACATTTATTTTGTTTAAAAAAAATGATTATTGGATTTCTGAATGCCTTCGGCATGAGTAGCCTCAACTGGAATATAAACAAGCAGAAATAACACCGAGATGTTTTTCTTATTTTTAAAGCACACAAGTAGCCTGTTTGTTTTCCACCTTGTCTTGTCATATTCTCTCTAATAAGCAGAAGTCAGTAGATCATGTGTGCACAAGGTCTTGTGATCATTAGTGTGAGTCAGAAAGGGTTGTATTTAATTGCTCGCACCCTGCATCAAGCACTCTGTTGACCGTTGCAAGCCACTTTCCATAGTGACAAAGTGAATCTCTAGGTCAAAAGCCCTCGCCACATTTTTTTGTAGTCCTTAGATGTGTTGTTGCCAACATGGGAGTCATTAGAACCTATTCTTTTAAAATTACACATACCCATTATAATCATTTATGGAATGAAAAGTCAGGACCACAAGATTTATGCTTGATTTGTGAAATTACATATTTGGAAATCTTGCAGTGATACAAAATTTAATCCAATTTAGCTATGCATTTATCAAATCAAGGCTTTTCATGGGGGACAAAAAGAGTGCAATTGGGCTCTCCAAGAAAATCAAGGGCTGTGGTCCTTGCGGCATGCTCTACCAGCATTATTACTACCAGCCACATGTAAATAACACATATGCACAGAGTCAGCTAAAAGTAAGAATTCAATTATAGAATTAACTAAGACCATGGAGTAATGGCTGAGGAATAGATCTATAAGTGATATTCAGAATGCAGAGATGAAAGAATTGCAGCAATCCCTTGCAATCTTATATTAAACTGTTGTTGATAATAACAATAATAATGTGAATTATTATTGTTGGGCTCAAATAATATGCCCAATCAATGCTAGTGAGTTACAGGAATTACTCTCCTAAGAGCTTTATGTCTGTTCACATAATCCTCAAGATATACCTAAAGCATAAATATTGTAATAAAAATAGATATTAATAGTTTCTACAGGGGAGTTAAGTGATATACTAAAGAAACACAGGAATATCAGACTCTAGACTTCAGGGTGCTTCTGATCCTATTCTTTTAGCCTTTACATCATCATCAAAATTTGCTTACATGTCACCATATGTTTGGCTAAATTTCATTTATTGAGATTTAAGGAAGGCTGAGAGGACTGGTTAATATGGTTCTGGGTTAGTGAGTAGGAAGGTTGAGGCTTATGTACTTCGCTTTGCAAAAGGTGGGAGTTAATGGGAAAAGGTACCCTTATGTCTCCAGTCCTCTGAAATGATATGTCTGTTTGACAGCCAAGTGGGCAAACACGCCACGCAACGTCCGGCAGCCTCCCAGGCCCCAGCACCAGGTGGATGGAACCTGTTGAAGTCCGGATGCGCCGCTGTGCCGCCAGGTGCTTGGCACTGGTGCAGGTGCAGTGAGACAGCAGGACTGGCATCCCTGCTTCACTCTAATTGCTGTTCTTGTCACTCTTTCGTCTTCCTAAATCCTCGCACACTGCACACATGCCCAGAGTGGCCCCAAGGTGGGGGGGGAGCAACAGAAAGCGGCACTGACTGGGCCAAGTGTTCCTGCATGTTAAAATGAACTTTGGGAATGTCCTTTTCGAAGAAAGGACTTTTCCAATTTCCAATTTCTCTTCTCTTCACACCTAGAATGTTGGGAATGAGACTTACTGGCACTGCTCAGTTCATCACTGACAAAACCCCTGTTTATTTTTCCATGATTAAGTGCAATCCTTGGTGAGGACAAAAGTGTTGATAGTCATCCCTGCCTCTCAGGGTTGCAGCTTGTGGGGATGTGGAGTCACGAAAGAGACTTCTTTCCCTTTGTGTGATATAGAACTAGTTACTGCATAGGACTGTCGGGATGGCACGTTTCAGAGACAGGTAGATGATGGGTTTGAGATGGAATAAGGTCTGAGAAATACAGAACGCACTCAGCAAGGCTGAACTATCCGCCGTCACCATGTGTAGTTGCATGGGCTGCCACGGTGGAGCAAATCCCTGGGCCAGGCCGGGCGAGTCTCTCTCACTCCTGTTCTTTGAGAATCTTTTTCTTTTGCTCTGGAACAGACTTTCTTAAATTTCACTAACTCGTTCTTAGTCAAATATATGATGACATGTAAGTAAATTTTGACGATGACATAAAGGTTAAGAGAACTGGCTTGTAAGCACCCTAAAGTCTACAGTCTATTGTTTCTGTGTTTCTTTAAGCAAACCACTTAGCTCCCCTGTGCCTCAGCTTCTTTAAGAAATGTGAGGTAGAATACACATATATCGTGTCCTTTCTTTATTGTAGCACCTCTCTGTAGGACAGATTTTATTACCCTATTCTGTAGATGTGAAAACAGAGGCTTAGAGGGGTCAGTTCAAAGAACTGAAGAGGCAAAATTGTGATTTAACACTCAGCCGAGCTGATTCTATCGCTGTGTGCTGCCCATGGAGCCATTATCTCGGGAGCTTCCATGTGTGAGTGTGAGTGTCCCTTCCACAGGCTCCTGTGTTTGCATCCTCGACGGATGTTCATGTCTTAGAGAGAGTATTATCTTTAGGAGGTGGAGCTTTGATGGAGGAGGGGGGGTGGCCTTGAGGTTTGGATACCCAGCTCTGCTGCCTCCCAATTTGCTCTTGATCTCTCTGCCTTCATGATGGCTGCAGTGAACTGACCCACCTCCTGCTTCTGACTCCAGCCGTGCCTTCTGCTGTGCAATTGCTTCCATAATGGACTGTATCTCCCCTCGGACTCTAAGTCAAATATATCTCCTTTTCTCCCTTAAGCTGTATGTGCGTATTGTTTCACAACAACAAAAGAACTACAACAGGAGCTATATGCATTCAAACTAGACATTTCAAACAAAGGGACTTAGCCTTTCCATAGAGTTTTGGGCAGCAATATCTGCTACTTTTGAGGACTTCCCATCCTTATGACCAAGGAATAGTAATTTGCTGTGTCTCCATAGATATCTCGTCACCCCCTGCTCCCTGACAATACTGTACAATAAGTACTTTGGTAATACACAAAGGGGAATGATGTCCCTTTCAGGAAGTACAAAATTGGTGCCTCCCCGCAATCTAGAACGCTTACAGGCAGGAATAACTATCAACTAAAGACATCTTAGTCCTTACCAGTGATTGCATTGGACCATAGAATCACAGACAGAGGTCTTGCGAGTAATTTGAGGCCTACTGTTGACTCATGCCTGTCTAAATTTAGTAGTTGGTGTTCCTTGGCATGTTGAGCATGTGACAGAGGCATCATTAGACAAGCACCGTGGTCCAGCACTCCCCTCATGGGAGGTTGTCAGCAGGCCGACATCTACTTCTCCTCTCACGTTTTCATTCTTTCTCCAACTGAGATCTTTTTCCGATTTCTATTGTTTCCTTATCCTCTGGAAGCAAAGACTTTCCAAAGTGGCATCGCCATGTTCTGTTTCTACAAATAGCTACTTGCCTACTGGACATTTCCAATGATCATCTCACAATCACTTCAAAGCCAGGATTTCCAAAACCCCTATCGCCATCCAAAGCAAGCTGTATTCTCCTTAAATTGTCCATCTGCTTCTACTTTGACAGTACAAGTTAGACTCCTTCATGATCTGACTCTTTTTGTTACTCTTTTGAAAGTTTGGCCATTTTTTAAGCTAAACAAACATTTTAGCACCGACTTCTTGTCCTTACTTCTAAGGACACCCTCCTATCTTCACATATTCCAATTATCTTCTCCCTACAAATAGAGTTCTTTTGTTGTGTCCTGGGATTTATCGTTTCCAAACAAAGAAAAATTATGGAACATGTTTAAGTATTTTCTTCCCTTCAGGAATAAGCACTATAGCTTTAGCCATACATTTAATTTTGTATATGTGTGTTTTATATGATAGATGTGTGTGTGTGTGTGTGTGTGTGTGTGTTTGCGCCTGTGCGTGTGTTGATTCCAGAGACTAACTGGCCTGCTAACTTCCAGAGGTTCTCCTGTCTTTACCTTCCGTCTCTCTGAAGGAGTGTTAGGCTTTAACACAGGCTCTGGGAATGCAAAGTCGGGTCATTATGTTTGCACAAAAAATGTCCTGCGTTTAATTTCCTAGAAGTTATTTTTCCTTTTGTATAAGTGTGGTATGTGTGTGGATGTGTCTGGATACACATGTGTTTGGGTGAACATGAATGCATGTGCATGTGGGTGTAGAGAGGACCATAGTTGATACTGACTGTTTTCCTTGAATGTTCTTTTTGAGGAGGTGTTTTCTAATTGCAGCCGGATCTCACCCATCAGTCTAGCTAGTGGTCTTGCTCTGGGGATCGTCTCTGCTCCCTGGCCTCTGAGATTATAGGTAGTTGTAATGCTTGCCTGGCTTGTACATGAATTCTGGGGATCTGAACTCTGGTTCTCATGCTTGAGTGACAAACTCCCTCTGAGCTCTCCCAAGTCCCTTAAAAATTTTATCAGCTGTGGGGCTGGAGAGGTGGCTCAGGGGTTAAGCCTCTGCCTTGCAGGTGGAAGGTCCTGAGTTCGGATCCTGGACCCCACGTATAGACGCCGGGCGGAAGTGGGGCGGTTTTAGTTTCTGGTCCTGGTAGGGCGGAGCCTGTGAATCCCGGGGCAGAGTAAACAAGGAGGAGGTGGGGGCAGGTCCATGGTGGTTCCCGAATTCGTCCGTGGTTCTACACACATACACGCACACATACATGCGCACACACACGCGCACAATTGAATAAATAATAAAAAATTAAAAAAAGTTATCATTTGAGTAATATGTGAATATTTTCTTTTTTTATTACAATTTTTTAATTATTTTTAGTCAATTGTGCGTGTGTAGGTATGTGTGTGTGTGTGTGTGTGTAGAACCACGGACGAATTCAGGAACTACCATGGACCGCCCCCACCTCCTCCTTGTTTACTCTGTCCCGGGATTCACAGGCTCCGCCCTACCAGGACCAGAAACGCAGACCGCCCCGCTTCTGTCCCGCGTCTATACGTGGGGTCCAGGATCCGAACTCAGGACCTTCCGCCTGCAAAGCAGAGGCTTAACCCCTGAGCCACCTCTCCAGCCCGTGAATATTTTCTTTATAAGAACATCATAACTATTAAGTGTGACGTCTCTGATGATCCTCTTCATTTTAACCCAGTAAAATCTTTTTCTTCTGAATCTTTTCTTGTGCCTTAACATGCGAATGTATTAATGTAAAATACATACTACCAATTTTCTTTTCTTAATAAAATGATCACAAATAAAATAATTAAGGTAGAAATATATATTCTGTAGCTTACTTTTTTTTACTTATATTCCAATTATTCAAAAATATTTATTTAGTAGCTACTTACTAGGTACCAGTTATCGTTCAAAAGTGTTGTGAAGGAACTGGAAAATCCAGACTCCTGAATCATGGAGTTCACATTGGCAATGTGCTCATGTGCTACAAACAGATACACGGTGTGCTTCTCAATGACTATATAGGGATCCAGGCTTGGGTTTACTGGAATTTTACTTAATCATTCATTTATGGATGGACATTTGGATCACACATTCAATGTGTCGTATGACAACTAATAATATCATGAAGAACTTGGGTACATGTATGTGGCCAGGATGCATGAGGGCAGATGAAGCTGTTGAACCCGTGATCTCCAAGGAAGGGAGAGTTCTTCCAACAGTGTGTCCGAGCTTGCCCTGGAGCACATCACTGTCAACCCCATGCATCCAAACCTCATTAACTTTGTTAACTCAAAAATCAGATTTTTATAAAATTCCCTTTTATAAGTAGATGGAGTTAGGTGAATGCAACTCATTACCAACATTAACAGCGCTACTTGTTCAATTCGTCCAGTGTCAATTGAACCGTGAGCCATTGCAGGTGGGTGGCAATCTGAGACACGCCCTCATCCACACATCCGCTGCCTTTCTTGACTTTTCGGGAGAAAGAAGTTGGAGGCAACGCCTCCTCAAAAATGCTGATCAGTACACAAGAAGAAAGGGGGGTCTGTGGCCTGGGGGACTGTGAAGTATTAGAGGAAGGAAGGATGTGCGATTACAGCTAGATTCCTCAGAGGACAGACAGACAGACATGCAGACACACAGACACACACAGACACATACACAGACACACACACACACACACACACACACACACACACAAACAGACACACACACGCAGATCATGGATGTCAACATGTGCCCATTCCCCGGTAGCTGTGAGAGCACCAGGAAGCCCAAGCAGGTGTCCAAGAAGATTCGTAGTCATTCCTACCATGAAGAATCTCCGGAAAGGGCAGGATCATGACCCCTGAACTCTGCTCAGGAGTCACACTGGTTCAGATGAGAGCCGACAGCTTGGGGGATTTGCTTTCACTGTCTGCATAGCCGCAGCTTTTCTTGTTGGAGTGAATCCATCTCTATAGCTGCTACCACTAATTCACAGAACCTGCTGGCCTGGGGCATTCTCTTGCTGATGATGTCTGGACAGTCGATGATGGGGAGAGGGAAGAAACGGTCATCTTCTAAGTCCTTGGCTTAAAGATACATCCTTTTGGGTTTTGGACCTCAAGCACCATAATAAATGGCTGAGATCATAGGAAGTATGGCTGGATATAATACTCCTTCCACTGCAGATGCTAGGACCAGACTCTGAGGTGCCAGAGTGAGCTTGGCAGGATCCTTCCTTTTGCAAATTTGCCACAAAAACTGATGAGGACTGATACAAAGGACAGTGCAGGTAGAAAATTGACACTAAAGGACCATCAAGGAGGTAAAACAGTTAACAGCCCAGTTATTGAAAGTGTTCAGAGTGCAAGTAAACAATGAAAGGAGGAAGAGATTAGCCACTAAGGGAGAATTGAGAGGAAGGACTCTTAAAAATTGTGCAGAAGTAGATGCTTTTAAAGAAGCTGTTTCACCTCTGATGGTCCTATGGCTGTGATAAGTCACCTAGCCGTCAGCTGTAAGATTCTAGAGTTCTCTGTGAACCTTTTCTTATGTAGCTACAACAGTAGGTTTTCATGCTTGCCTTTGTCTTTAATCACATGTTCCATAGGCAATCCTTACTGAGAAACGTAGAGTGCTTCCCAAGATGGGTCTTGGCTCAGATGGGTCTTGGCTCAGATTTATCAACATGTGCTTTTCCACACAAACCTGTATCCTAGTACTTAATGGATGTGCTGCCTACCATGGGGTCATTATGGGAATGGAAGATTCTGGAGATGTTTCCTTCTTGATGTGGAGGAGAGTCTTTTGGTATCTATCTGTGAATCCATTTGCTCCTCCTTATAAACTTCCTTTTCCTCGTCAAGAGCCACGACACACGGTACCTTTGCAGCCATGTAATTCATTTTCATGAGACAAACCCCTGGGAATCACATCGATGGTTACAAAGCAGTAAGCAACTTGGATTGTCTCACGGTTTTTCCAGAATACTTGGATTGAGGCTTGGGGGAAGCCCTTGGGAGGATGCCCATGACTTTGTACCTGGCTAGACATGGATCTTCCACAGAAGCTGTTTTGATGAGTTCCGCAGAGTAGGTGGTATCACAAGAAGTCCTGGAAAACTACTGAATCATCATCTATCCGGTGTCCTTCCTAGGAGCCACATTATATCACAAGGGCTATTTATCATAGGACGACCCCAGGGAGAAAGTGGACTACTCAGCTGCGGGCTATCACGAGAGATCCCACACTAGAAAACTGGGTTGCTTCGACTGGGTATTAAAGTTCTTCCTCCAAAACTTGTCCTAAACCTATTTTGTATTTCTCTCATGCAAGCTCATTTCTTTTCTTTCCCAAAGAAACCAGCTAACAATGTCTGCAAACTTCCTGGACTTTGTGGCTTGAATTCATTTTCAGGAATTATTGACCCAATAGAACTTAATGACACTTCAGAGTCGGGGCCCTTGTGTAAATCTGTCATTCGTTGCAGATTAACAGTCAGTTGGGATCTGGAAAGGCTCCAAAGTCCAAATGCTAAAATCTATACCAGATTTTCAACTGAAGGCAAGTTCCCATTCTTGCATACCAGCTTGGCCTTTGTTTTTGCTTTTTACAGGAACAACAGGAACACTAATAACAAGGATAAAATTCAATTGACAGACCCTTCCATTCTTAAAAAGAAAGGTTTTTTTTTATTTGTTTTTTAAGCCTAGCACATTCTGATCAAGTTGCTGAGCGTCAGAGACACAAATTCCCAATTTGCCCTCAAATGTCCTTCTGTTCATAGCCTGTAAAATCTGATTTCTATCAGCATCAGATTGGTTAGGTTATACACAACAGCCCTATCCTAGCCACTGAAAGCAAATCTCAGCTTAATGTAACCTGTGGTAATCTGGTAACAGTATATACCTAGGTTCAGTATAAAATGTCATGCCTCTATTGCCTCATTTTTTAAAAAAATTTTTAATTAATTTATTTACTTGCTTATTTATGTAGTGTGTGTGTGTGTGTGTGTGTGTGTGTGTGTGCACGTGTGTGTGTGTATGTGTATCAGAGGGCATTGTGTGTCCCTGTGGAGGACCAAGGGTGACTTCGGGAATCATCCTGAATTGCTTCTACCTCCTTCTTGCTTCACTCTGGGATTTCCCAGGCTCTGCCCACTAGGGTCAGAAGTGCAGGCCACTGTGGTTTCTGCCTGGTGTTTTTTCATGTGGGACTTAGGATCTGAACTTAGGACTTTCTGCTTGCAAGACAGAGTCCTAACCCCTGAGCCATCTCTCCATCCCTGTTGCCTCATTTTGAAATGAAAATTTAATTTAGTAATATTCTGCCCTCTTTCCCTTTACCCCCACCCTCACTGAATGGCCAACCTTGACAGTCAATGTTTGTTTACCCAACGAAAGGTGAGGTAAGTTACAAGTGTCCGGTCCCCATGAGCAGAAGGCATTGGGAGATGGCAAAAGTAGGCAGACTTCCCAAACTCACAGCTCCAGTCACGTGACACAGACAGCCTGGACTGGTGTGGTCATTACCAAAGCAGGGTATCTGCCTAATGCTAGCCCTTCAATGCAGAAAGAGACAATTCCACCGTCCTACATAATATGCACCAGCTGAATGGATCCCAATTTATCAGGAAAACTATAAATTGCACAAGCCCAGGCCTGCAACTAAAGTAATAAGCCCTGTGACCTCTGTACCATACATTTTAGGCTGTTATTTAAGGTCTCCAAGGAGATCGGTGCCATAAAAACCATTTCTCAGGAATTCTGCCAGCTCTGGAAGCATGCTGTTCTTGCTAATATATTACGACTTGTTTATCACAGTCCAGGGCTGCAATAGCAGGGAAAGGCGGCGTTACCAAGGCAGGGGAAATGATGCTTGTACCCTCTCAGTGGGCAGCCGGTGGTTGTTTCTATGTATACATAAAGAAGCACGCTTTTCTTTTTCCTTGTCCTGTATCTGCTCTCAACTTTCTCCCCAGAAAGAGCTTGCTAGCTCCAACGAGACTAATGGAGCATCTGTTAATCTTCATATCGCTTTTTGCCATCTTCAGTACAAAGATAACATGCAACTGTGGGAAAAGACTGAGCAAAATTTGTGTGTGTGTGTGTGTGTGTAGAGATGGAATGAACTAGAGAGCCATTTAGATGTGGATTCTACAGAGTATCATTTAATTGCCAGGATCCTGAGTTTCCTCACCTGTGTTTTAGTTAATTTAAAAAAAAATTTTTATTTAGTGTGTGTGTGTGTGTGTATGTGTGTGTGTGTGTGTGTATGTGTGTGTGTGTGTGTGTGTGTGTGTGTGTGTATCAGAGGGCACTGTGTATACCTATGGAGGACCAAGGGTGACTTTGGGAATTATCCTGGATTGCTTCTATCTCCTTCTTACTTCTCTCTGGGATTTCTCAAGGTCCGCCCATCAGGGCTGGAAGTATTGGCTGCCACTGTTTCTGCCTAGTGTTCTTACATGGACCTGAGATCTGAACTCAAGACCTTCTGCTTTCGAGACAGTCTTAACCCCTGAGCCACCTCTTCAGCCCCCATTTTTTTTTTAAGAAACAACAGTGACTTATGGATCAAACAAGTGAAGAACTTATTGCACTGTCTGGGTTAGAGCAGGGATTTGGAAAATGTTAGCTATGGATACCTAATTAGTCAATAAAGATTCTGATTTGATACTTTTATAAGAGAACTTGCTGTTATTTAGGAATAGAATTCTACTACATGAATGTATCCCTTCACCTGGTAGAGAGATCTTGAATGCATTTTTTAACATGCCAAAATAGACAGCATGCTTCTTTTATTGCCATGGACACTGTGACACAGTACTGTGTGCAGGAGCCTCACACAGGTAGCTTTATTCTTTCATAGTCCTGAAGGTCACAAACCCAAGGTCAAGGTTAGCCCAGTTGTTTCCTTCTGAGACCTTCTGGCTTGGCTTGCAGCAGACTACTTTGCCTATCTTCCCTTAGTCTTCCTCTCTGTATGTCAATGTCCTTGTCACTCTTGCTGTGGTTTTGATCTTAACTGTTTTCCATCGGCCCATGTGTTTGGTGCTATTGGGAGGGGCAGAGTCCTTTGAAAGTTGGGGTCCAGTGAGAAGGTTTAGATCATTGTCACTCAGCCCAAGAATGGGAGACTGATCTCTCCCCATCCTGGAGCTCAGGGACATTTGCGGAAGAGGGGGCGGTAAGATTGTAAGAGCAAAAGGATGGGAGGAGCAACGATTTGCAAGATTCTCAACAATAGTTGGGGCCAAAGCAATCATAATGGAACTTTGCATGCCCTGCGCAATGTCCAGCGCACTGTTGCCCTCATAAAGTCTAGCATCTGATAAGGGCACCGAGACCCCTGGAGGCAAGGGATTGACAGCCATAGTAGTGATCTTATGCTTAAGGGGAACAAGAGAAAGGGCTTATGGAAATGCCACTGGGTCCTTATATGTCATCGGAGAGGAGGACACAGTGGAGAGTTAGGCACACACAATAAAGGACTATCTGGGAATTGGGGGGGAGGCACTGGGGGAAGGGGAGGGGGAAGAGGGGGGAGGGAGGGAACTGGTAAAAAATTTTTAAAATGTATAATTAAATTTATAATAAAAAAAAAAAAAAGAATGGTAACCAGAAATCATAAGAGAGAATAAATCCCTTGTTCCCGTAAAAAAAAAAAAAAAAAAAAAAAGAATGGGAGACTGAGACCCTTTCTCCTTTTTTTTCTCCTTGTGGCTGCCACATGCTCCCTGAAAACATGTGATAATTTATCACAGACCCCAAAGCAGCAGGGCCTCTAAAACTATGAGTCCAAGCACACCTCTTTTCTACTAATCTGTTTATCTCATGTATTAGTTACAATGATGGAAAGCTAACACATTATAGTAGTTACATTGAATTAAGACCCATTCCATTGACTTCACTTTGGCTTTGGTTCCTCTGTAAAATTCAGTTACATTCTAAGGTACTAGGGTTAGCATTTCAATGAATGAATTTGAAGCTATTCATCCTAGAAAAACCTTCCTGTCTTGACACCTCTGCTGAAGCAATAGAGGGAAGGTGGAGGATGAAGCAGCCCTCATGTGCTCTCGTCTTTTATCTTTCTGTGTATCTCTGTATATATGTATGTCTCTATTTATCTGTCTATCTATCTATCTATCTATCTATCTATCTATCTATCTATCTATCTATCTATCATCTATCTATCTGATATCGATCTATCCATCCATCAATCAATCTGACATCTGTCTGTCTGTCTATCTATCTATCCATCCATCCATCCATCAATCTGACTTCTGTCTATCTATCTATCTGATATCTATCTATCCATCCATCCATCTGTCAATCTGACGTCTGTCTGTCTGTCTGTCTGTCTATCTGTCTGCTATCTATCTATCTATCTATCTATCTATCTATCTATCCATCCATCCATCCATCTACCTACCTATCTATGTGTGTGTCATGTGCATGTTCATGTGGATAGGCCTGCATGTGTGAGCCTCCTTCGCTCTCCACCTTATTTTTAAATATATTTTTATCTTTATTCTTTGACAGTTTCACACATGAAAGCAATGGATTTAAGTTATTTTTACACCATATTACCCAATCCCATCTCCCTCCTCCATTGAAGCCACTTTCTTCCCAACTTGTTCTACTTTATTTTGTTTGTTTATTTGTTTATTTTTATTCATTTTCAAGACAGATTATTTTGCTGAATCTAGAGCAGCCATTGGTTTGACTTGGTTGGTAAGCAAATGAATTCCAGGCACCTGCCTGTATCTAGCTTTCCAGTGCTGGGATTACAAACATGTACCCCTCGCCTGACTTTTCACAGGGGTCCTGGAAATCTGAACTCAGTTCCTCCTGCTTGTGCAGTAATCACTTTATTAGTGAGTTATCCTTCCGGCTGTCATTATTATTATTTTTAAAACCAGAAATTGAACTTGGAAGCTCACACATTAAATTGTTAAGACACGAAGCAATTCTAGTAGACTTAGAAATTTGAATAAAAGTGTTATTGTTTGATGATATCTTTTGCCTAATTGGCTACCTGAAGAAGAATTTAAGGAAAAATGTCAAGCTTTCCCAGTGATGGATTAGTAATCTGACACCTGAGAATCCTTAGGTTGCAGAAGTCATTTTCCAGCTTAATAGAGCTGGTAGTTATCTAGTGCACTGTCATGGTTGGTTTGTCCTATGATGGATAAAGGTTGGATCGGACAGTTGTGCTGCGAAGAGTCTGTGCACATCAATACCAGGACTTACTTTTTAACTCTAGGGCTCCTGACTGGAGCCCCAGAGGGCCTTCTAATCTGCGTCTAACCAGTACAGCAAGACAAGGCAGGAGAAACCCAATAGTTGAGCCCTGGGGCCTGGTTCTGGGGAGGTATATTAGTATCTGGTTGCTGCTGTGACAAAGTGGCATCTACCTAATGACTCAAATAATGAGAGGACTCAGATTTTTGGAAGTCAGAGTTAAAAACCAATAATAGGGCTAACATCAAGGGGTCACCAGGCCTGATTCCTTTTGGAGGCTCTAGGAGACAGTTTGCAAAGTTCTTCTTACAGTTGAAAAAGTTGGGTTTGAGTAAGGTGACTCATTTGCAATTGCTTGGGATAGGGATAGGGGTGTCTTTGCTGGGACGCTGTTCTGCATTTCACAATAAGGAGGCCTGGCTGGTGGGCCGTATGTAGGTGCGGTGGTAGGAAGCTGACAGAAGCCCTGAATTCCAAACTAAGAAGTGTGGGTGGGGTGGGGTTGTGTCAAGATAGAATACGGGAGGTTTACGAGGTGTTCTTCCATCACCCTACAATCACACATCCTTCTAGTCCTTCCTAATGGGAGCCTTTCTTGTTAGATACACAACTCATCTACTGATTCTGGTCTGAGCGGAAGGAGAAGTTAAGACACTTGAGCCTAACGGCTTTCAGACGTCCCTGGAAGACTGTGGGCCACCCTGTCTCCTCCCTCTTCTTCTCTCTCTGTTCCTCTTCCCCTCCCCATTCTTCTGCTCTCTCCCCTCTTCTTTTCTCTCTCCCTCCTTCCTCCCACCCCTTTTTGTACTCCTTCTCTGAGCCCTCCTCCTCCTCCAGGCTAACATTTATTGAGTACTTATCACCAGGGGATAAAACTGCACCCTGACTTATCTGCTATTTACCTGATAATCTTTGTGCATTTGTGAGCCCAAAGCTTCCTGCCAGGACAAATAAGCCACAGCATTTCAATAGTTTCACCCCACAGAGGCTTATTTCTTGCTCCCACGACCTTCTAATACCCGGCTCTGATCCCAGGGCAGCGGCGCCACAGACCCTGTCCATGGTGCTGCTCCATCATCTCCTGGGACCCCAGGCTCCCCCACCAGCTGCTTGGGGAAATGCTTCACCTTTCAATTCCCAGCCAGAAGCCAGGTCATTTCTGTTCATATCCTGCTGTCTAAAACACGATCAGATTAGGCTACTAGGGGGAATGGAGAATGTTGGTGACTATTTCAGGTTTTGGGAAAGTAAATCTTGGTGGACAATTGCCCATTTCATTCATTTGCTAAATATCTCTATTTGATAGAGCTGATCCTCTGTTTATAATGAGGACATCAGAATCCTGAATATTTTAATTACATGGTGGGATTGGTCTGTAGCACAATCAGAATTCCCATAGAGGAATCTGTACCCTCTGCTGATCTCATCTTTTCAGACATGCCCTCACGCTAATACCTTTCTTTCCCTCCTTCCTTCCTTCCTTCCTTCCTTCCTTCCTTCCTTCCTTCCTTCCTTCCTTCCTTCCTTCCTTCCTTCCTTCCTTCCTTCCTTCCTCCCTCCCTCTCTCCCTCCCTCCCTCTCTCCCTCCCTTCCCTCCCTCCCTCCCTCCCTCCCTCCCTCCCTCCCTCCCTCCCTCCCTCCCTCCCTCCCTTAAGGCAAGGATTTCTAGCTCAGGTTGGCCTCTAACTTGCTATGCAGTAAAGGATGACTCTGAATTTCTGATCCTCATACTTCTACCTTGTAAATGCTAGGATTATAGGCATGTGCCTTTGCTCCTAGTTTAAGTGGTTTTGTGTATGATAGACAACACTCTACCTACTGAATTTCATTCCCCAGCTCTGCCAGTACTCCTGATGCAATGTTTATTAACCTCTCTTATGCCTGGCATCAAATCTGCCCCCTTGACAATGGAGACAGCCCAATGGCAGTTGTTTGTTTTTCTATCTTGCATCTGTCCTTCACTTAATACATTCTCAGACCCCTAGTGCCTGTCCCAAGCTCCATGCTCCAAACACATTTTCCCTTTCTGATTCCCCTAGTCAATAGCATTGACCCATGATGATCTGCATTCTCAAATCTGTTCCACAGATGTTCACAGACATCAGTCCCAAACATCATGTGTCTTTGATTTGTTCTGTCCCTCCCCTGTTCATCCATTTATCCATTTGACATTGCTTTTTTCTATGCAACCTACTTGGCAGGAATGTGATCTGGGCCATGTTTTGGTTAAATGTTCCAGTTCATGCCTGCTTTTTTTTTTTAGAGTATTCTGGAATTTCTTCAATCTACCATATCAAAATTTAGTTTAATTTCTTTATGCTTTGTCACCAAGTTAGTTACCATAAAGCAGAGGTACAATGCCACTAGCTCCCAGCTATAATCTATGACACCCTATCAACTATAGAGCAAGGCCTATTAATTCTTCCATGATCCTTTACTTGATCTTACAGCTTTGATTCCTGACTATCACTTTTTGTTTCCCATCAAAATTTAACTGCTTGCAAATTTCTTCCCCCTTTCTCCTGACCACTCATCTGAATGCAAGTCACACACATATCAGGTTTAGTCTCATCTGAAGGTCTCTGGTGATGGCAAAGTTTTTACTATGAGTGAAAACAACTGTGCTCTATAAACACATAATGAATGAATAGCTAGGTTCCAGTCTGTAATATGCTTTCTGCTGTTTAAAATGTCTAAATCACACAAACCATACTCTGTGCCTTTGTTATGGCAATAAATTACTGTATACTATGTTACATTCGCTTAATGTATGCATCTTATTGCTCCTATTAGGCAACACTCAGGACCATACATGATTTACCTTATCTACTACCCACCAAATCATCCCTCCACTGCTCAGCAGCTGAGCACAGTACTCTACACAGAGCACAAAAATATGCATACATGCATGAATTAAAATGCATGCATGAATTAAATGGGGAAATCTGGCCGAGATGTGCTGAGCATTATTGAGTCCACACAAGTCACCTAACACAGCTCTTGGTACCCAGTGGCATCTGAACTAGAAACATGCCATGCTAAGACATTAATGGCTAGTGTTATATCAGGCCATTTCTAAGTGGGCACCAAGTGAGTGAGACTCTACATTCAGAATGTTAAGAGTTCTTGGACTGAGGGTGAAAGGCGTTGGGACCCTGCACCAGAGGCAGCCTGTCCAGAAGCAGCCCATGCCTGTTGGAGTTAATGGTGCCCTGGATACTAATAGAGTCGCAGGCACCTGAGCAGGGTGTGGACCATGTCTTCATCACAGGGTTGAGAAGATTATTAGTTAAATGGATGAGTGACGGGTTCTGAGCTGGCTGAACCAGCTGAGAATATACAGCTGAGAACTCCAAGGTTTCACAATAGCCACGTCTCTAGGTGTGTCAGAGTGCCAAGGGCTATGAAATTTCACTCTTGATTTGCTTAGTGAACAGAGATGGGGCTCTGGCTGAGCCCTCTGATAACCAGGAGGCTTCTTGTGCCTGTCACTTGGTGCCAGTCCTGGGGAGCTCTGACACAGACTAGGGGTTGCATCTTTATTAGAGGCGTTTGCCACCAAGGGAGCCTGCTCAGGGTTTTACATGGCTCTCTGCTAATCAGGAGACCAGCAAAGTCACTGGGCTCCACATGATTTTATTAGAGACAAGCTTTCAAACTTTGTGTGTGCTCCCAGGATTTGGCACGATGGTGCAACTGGGACTGGGGCATCTAAGGTTCCTCTGTTTGGATAACTGGTACAGCAGGGAAGCGTTGGTTGGACCAATGATACACTTTTTGCTCCAAAATTTCTAACAATGTCCAAGATAGATTTTGCTGATTTTCAATGAGCCATTGTATACAATACAGTCAAGGAAAGCACGTATTTTAGAAACTCTTGTAAGACTTGGGAAAGCCAGGTCAAGCTTGATGGCTCATACCTATAATCTCTTGTGAAGGGAGAATTAACAGGAGCTAGTCTGGGGTATATAATAAGTTCCAGACTGGCTTATGCTGCAGGATGAGATTTATTCTCACAAAATAAAATAAAAAATAGAAGCCAATAAGCAAGATGTGTGAAAGGCAAGCCTTGAAGCCAGGCATACACTCTAACACGAGCAAAGAAAAGGTGAACTATTTTCTTTTTGTTGGTCTTTGGTATAGTTTATCTTCTATGTGCATTTCAGCATGCTGTCAGTTTGAACAGGAAGCTTGATGTGAAACTTCATCCTATGATCGAGCCTCTCTCTTTCTAGTTGCTTATGTAGGTTGTACCTACTGCTGCTCAGCATCCCATGTCTGGATAACCAGTGTCACTGATGGCAGGCAGCACTAGCTGATCACAGCACCCTTGCTCAATAAACCAGGCCTTGTGTGTGGACGTCTGGTGGGGGAGGCTCCGCTGGTTACGCATGGTCAGAGCAGGTGAGCGCCTGAGAGAAAACCTATTTCGTCAAGTTGTAAGTCTGTTGTTCCTGGAAATGACAAGTCTTCGTTCACAGCATGTCTTTTCCCCACTCTTCCTTCTTTAAAGATTTCTTATTTTTCTACTGATTGTCTTTGGGACTTGGGGCAAATAGGTCATTTTTTTGTGTTCTATCAAGTGTTAGTGGTATTTCCTGACTTCCCACTTTGTAAGAATAGAGTGTTAAATTCAATTTCTTACACATGCCCTTATTTCTTCCCTCCCATTTTCCTTTTCTTCAGCCACAACCTTAATGTTGTCATGCTCCCTCCTCTAATTTTTTTTTTCTGGGACAGAATCTTGCTATACAGTCCACACTGACCTCCAGCTCACAGCCCTCCTGTCTCTGTCTCCCAAGAGCTGGGATTACAGCGTGTGCCATCATGTCTAGCTTCTGTCCTTTCCTTTCTAATACATCCTTGCTTGGGCAATCTGCTCTAGTCTAGACTTCTTTACTCTATTTTACTTTCCTTCAGAGTGTTTATTTAAAGTCACTTGAAACGTGACATATTTGTTCATTGTCTCCCTAGAACAAGAGTTTAAGTTTCACAAAAGTGGGAATTCATATGTTTTGTTCAGTGCTGTGCCTTTTGTATCTAGAATACTCTAGACACATGCAGATCCCAGTTAATGTTAGTGGGCAGAAGAGTATTTGGCCCAGCACTATAAAAGAACTATCTTGGCTTCTGGTCCATGGGAGCATTGAGAATTTTCACTAAAATATTTTTATTTATTTATATATCCCATGAAAAGAAACTTGCTGCCCCCAATCATCTCCTTTAATCCTTCTAGGGAAATGACACTCAGTACAGGCACATAACGATGGGAAGGAGGATGAGAAGTGAGAGGTGCACATGAAAGGGAAGGGAAGATAGAGAACGTCACTATTTAAATTGTTTCCTAGCCAATTGCCTATGAAATACCACTGTGCTCACAAGACCACTTGTGAGATACACGGGTCTGGGGACCAATCCCTTCTTACCACTTCTATGGATGAGTTGCTCAGTCTTCCTGAAAGCTAATTCCTGCTAGTCATAAAACTGAACTCATGCAAAATAGCACCTCTATGGGCCAGTTCAATGACTCATGTAAAAAAATGGCAAACGTTTCTTCATGTGCTGGGGAAGGCTGACAAGGTCTGAATTTATTGTTAGAAAGAATGCAGGGCTTTTTGCTATCCTTTGTTTGCTGAGGAAAAGTCTTACTGTCTAACCCTGTCTGTCCTGGAACTTCTCCGATCTTGCCTCAGTGATTCTGAGACCACTGACATGCATGATGTTCAGTCTAGTGTCTAAATTCTACAAATAACTCCTTGCAGTATGTCACATGACAAGAATTGTGACACTATACCAATGCAGGTTAGCTCAGAAGCTCAAAAGCCTTGATGACCAAAGTCAGAACCCGTTTTGGACTTTTTCTTAAATTTACAATGGTAAAGGTAGTTAAAGGATAGCTTCCATATGACAGAAAGGACAGAAAGTAGAAAGGGGTTTTCCCTGAACATTCCTCTTTTTTTTTTAATTTGAGGGAGTAATTCCTTCCCAGATACCTTCATTCAACAATTATCTTTTATGCTTAGTCATGAGGGATCATGAGAAATAAGTGCATACAATTTCAAGACTCTATATGGAAGCAGGAGAGAGAATGGGCTCAAGAGTACACAAACAACTACTGTAAAAATCAAGTGGCTAATGGCATATGTTGTCAATGTGGGCTTTCGCATTCATCATAAATCCATAGGGTTGCCTGGGAGATAATTCAGAAAGAACATCTTCACTAAAAATCCAAAGACTTCCTCCAAGCCTGGGTTATTGGATAAGCTACTAATGGCATAATGCATACCTATTTACATTTGCCAACGTCTTGTAAAGTAGGAGGCATTTATCTATTAACACAGAAGGCCTGCTAGATAGTAAGTGGCCCAGTTAGAGTCTAATGTTAGCTTGTCCTGTTTCTCAACTTACCCACAATGTCTACCTGCTCCAGCCAGGAATGATGGTGTTTGCTAGAGACATTTAAAAAGGCCACTGCTGCTGACATTTTATGCAACACAATCAAGCATGAAGTGAGCTTACTTTGATGGTTTGAAAGATCGTTATTTTTATTGTTCTCTCATTGACTTGAAACTTTTTCATTTTTTTTTAAACGTGCTTAGGAATGACCTGGCTAGTGCTTCTTTCTTTCTTTCTTTCTTTCTTTCTTTCTTTCTTTCTTTCTTTCTTTCTTTCTTTCTTTCTTTCTTTCTTTCTTTCTTCTCTCTCTCTCTCTCTCTCTCTCTCTCTCTCTCTCTCTCTCTTTCTTTCTTTCTTTCTTTCTTCTTTTCCTGCTCCTATGTTTGATTTTTCTCCCTGACTGTTGCATGCTTGTTTGTGGCTCCTGTGGCTGGATAAAGCCAGGGCAATTGTTTTGAGTGTCAATCATTTTGAAAGGCGACTTTCTTGCATGACTTGGTAAGATCTAAAAGGAAGATCTTCCCAATGGAGAGTCTGTGGCGAGGCGTCCTCGGGCAGCTGGTAGTCTTGAGCAGCCAACTGTAATTGCTCTATTTTATTCGCCACAGCCTGCCTGCTGTGTTCATCAGACTGCCCAGTGGCACAGAAGGTAATCAGGACTGAGTTGGTCTCTGGAAGTCAAGCGCGCACAAGCAAAGTTAAAAATATGTTAAAAAATGACTTGGATGTGATTTGCTCCCATAGAACTCATTTCTGGATAAGAACAAGAGGAAACAGTGCAAAACTGGGACACCAAAAATTAGCTTCATCGAAGAAAATGCTGAGAGAGAGAGAGAGAGAGAGAGAGAGAGAGAGAGAGAGAGAGAGAGAGAAAAGAGAACTGTGAACACTTAATAACTTTGGCGTCCAACTGCCCATAGTAAGTGCTTGCTTAATGCGTAGACAAGACAGGGAGATTCAGAGAGCGGGCAACTCAAGGCATTTCCATTTTATTTAAGGAACTCTTTGATCTGTTTTGAAATTTAGGATTCTGCTTTTGACTTTGCTAGATAAAGTTGGAGTAGAAATGAATTATTCATATGAAATATTGCCTCAATAACGCTGCATCAAATAAACATAATGAAAAGCTGCCCGTGTTATATAAGGGAAGCTAAGTCACAACTCTTTTGAATTGCAAAGTTAAGCACTTGGGGGCTACACTGTTCTCCAATATTGTGCCATGGATGGACCTGCTTAGGAGGAGGTAGCACTCAGATCCTTTTCATTTCTGGCCAGATACGTATGTGTGGTTTATGAGTTCAAACTACAGTTGTATCCAGGGTGTTATTAAATAACACAGTCCTCGTCCTGATTCTGTCCCAGTCATTGCAGGACTGAGAACATTTTCCAGAACATTCTATTCACTATCATTCCAGCAGTTTAAGTTTGCTGTGGAACTATGATCTCCAAATGAATTGTGTGCATTATGGTATGTTCCGCAGCACTTAGAATGTATCCATATATGTTCCATGGTGGGAAAATTACAAGGCAGATAGTTACTGTCATTGTTAGTGGTGTGTGTGTGTGTGTGTGTGTGTGTGTGTGTGTGTGTGTGTGTGCATGTGCATTTATCAATACCTTACTTAGTGTATAAAGAAAGAAAAGGATAAATTTAGATCTAAATAAGTAGCGTATGTCTGGGGAACTGAGCTCTGTTAATATTTGACAGATAGCACTTGAATTCTTGCTGAAGATTCAAATTTAAGGAATTACAGTTCAGTAAAGACAAAGAAGTAGCTGAGTCCGGCTCTGGGTAGATAGTGAGGAAGGCAGAGTCTGTCTTTAGAGTTGTTCTCTGTCCTCTGTTTTTGGGTGTGCGGTCCTACAGGAGCAGGCTCATCTCCTTGAAATGGATGTCTAATGGTCCCTACGACCCCTGATTCAGGGTGACCAGAGGACTTTGTGAAATTATATGTGAAATTGCACTTCTTTTTTTTAAATTTTTTATTCATTCAATTGTGCGTGTGCGTGTGTGCGTGTGTGTGTGTGTGTGTGGGTGGGTGGGTAGAACTACCATGAACCACCTCCACCTCCTCCTTGTTTACTCTGCCCCGGGATTCACAGGCTCCGCCCTACCAGGACCAGAAACGCAGGCTGCCCCCACTTCCACCTGGTGTCCATACGTGAGGTCTAGGATCTGAACTCAGGACCTTCCACCTGCAAGGCAGAGGCTTAACCCCTGAGCCACCTCTCCAGCCCCTGAAATTGCACTTCTGGGTTCTACTCTCAACTGGAGTCTCAGGGAGCTGTGGAGGAACCTCGGCTTGTCAGGACCTGCTCAGCTGGCTGGGACTCACCAGTGAATCGAGAAGTCCAACTGTGCAGTTAGTTCTCTTCTAAGGCAGCCTTGGGCTAAATCAAGGTTAAGGCCGAATGTTGCTCCCTGACACCCATGCATGCTGCTGTCCTACCACCCGAGGTGGTGGTTAGAAGGTGAGGCCTTTGGAGGCAATTAGGTTTGGTTCAGTCCTAAGGGAAAAGCCTTCCTCGGAGGATTAGTGCCGTTATAAGCAGAGGAGGAGACAAGAATGCGTCCTCTCTTGAAACACAGTCATCAAGGGCATGATCACACCACCAGAGAATAGTCCTCAAACCCGGAAATTCACTCTGATCAAGCCTGACTTTGGGCTTCTCAGTGCGCCAAATAAGCATCTGTTGACTAATACATCCAGTCTAAGGTATTTTGTTACGGTGGCCTAAGCTCAGACAGAGGTGAATCCCAGGGCTGTGCGTCAGTGGTGCTAAGATTTGGAGAGAAAGGACATGAGGTAGAATCTGGATTTAACTGGTACAAGTGACTTAGGATGCTTACGTTAAGTCTAGATTTAGATAAGAACTCTAATGCCTGCTGATTCTTAGAGCAATTGAGAATTGTTCTAAGAATAATTGAGAATTGTTCTAAGCATATTTGAGACAGTGAAGAGCTTCAAATTTCACTTGCGTCTTTTAAAAAGATAAGTGATAATGGAGGCCACAGTTTTGACACCCCAGTTCCACCCAATAGCACTAGATTGATCGCGAGCAAAATGTGAAGCACAGGCTAGTTCTCTTTGGGGCTGTATGATTCAGTAGAATTGAGCCTGCGAGCTTTGAAAACCTCATTTGCCATAAAAGGAATGTTACCATACACCAACCGTTCAAGAAAGGTGACGCCCTGAGCAGTGAATACCAGTAATGCCAGTGCTTAGGAGCCTAAGCCAGGAGGATGGGGAGCTCCAGGTGAGCAGAGGGGAGGGGGAAATGGGAGGGTGAAGGGTGGGGGAAAGAGGGCATAAAGCATAATAACCAGGACTCAACCAAAAAAGGTCCAAAAACCTTCTCCTTTGTGTTGTATAGGGTTATAGATTTTGCAGTCGCTATTTAAGTTGGGCCTTTTCTTTTCTTTCTTTCCATTTCTGGGCATGGAAGCCAGGGCTTTGTACACAGTGGGAAAGTACTCGACCACTGATCTTCATTTCCAATCCTAGGTAAACTAGGTTTCCTATCCCTTCTCATTTGGACTCTCCCAGCTTTTCAAGCTGCTGTTTTGTAGGCATGATAACATTTTGAAAAGTTCAACTTGGTTCATTTTTAATCTTGACACATAAATAGCTCTACTCCTATAACAATGGTACTCTGAATTCTATAATATAAAACTTTACAGCTGCATCATGAAGAAATAGTAGAGACACATAACATATGCATGCAATAATAATAATGGTAGGTGCAATTTATGTAGCAGACATTATGTTTAATGCTTTTGGTAATCACACTTCTTAGAAGATACCTGTTGGCTACTGGAACTCTTAGTAGCTCAGGTCCTTAAGCATAAGAATCAAACTGCTATAAAGCTCTTGTATTAAGATGCACCCAGTTCAGATTGCTTTGCTTTTTCATTACTTTTACCATTGTAATTACTAAGAAACCTTTCTCGTTATTATTTAAAAGCAGAATAAAATGAGGATGAAGGAGTATGCCTAGTAACATGCATTAACAGCAAGATTTAAATGAACCTGGATGTTCTGTTCCTGGGAGCAATTCTGAATTCTGTTATGATATGAAATGTTATCATTACATCATGCTGAATAAAAATCTGACTGGTGAAGGACTAAAGCTTCCTTCCAATTTTATGTGTATGGAGTATGTGTACCATGAGACCCAAAGAAGGAACATTATGGTGTTCTTTGTCACTTTTTTTCTAGTAGGTTCCATCTAGAGAACTGTGCTTAGCTCCCAGGTACTTTAAATAACATATGACATTGAAGTGGTTCTGTTCTCTTTCCTTCCCTTCCTCCTTTCTTTTTTTCAGAAGTACTGATGGCCTACATGCTCTGTACCAGGTAGTAAGTATGTCAAGCTCTGAGCATTCAACAATAAGCAAGGTGGCACAGGTCTGCCCTCAGAGAGCTAATGTTCTCCTGAGGAGGAGAGATATAGAGTAGGGACAGTGGCCCCTTGGCACTGTGAATATCAAAATCGAAGACATTCAAGCATCTTTATCAGCTTGTGTGACTGGATCTTATGCACATCTTCCTGTGTACTTTCTGTCATCTCCAGATTACTTATAATACATAACTCAAATGCACACGCTCTGTAAGCAGTTGCGTTCTTATTCAGGGAATGATGACAAGAGGGAAAAGTTTCTTACATTCAATATAAACACAACTTGTTTTTTTTTTCAAATGTTTTCACATGTTTCAATCCACAGAATCTTGGTTGTAAAGCCCACAGATATGCTGGACCAACTGTAATGGCCAGATATGTGCCATGAACATGGGATTTGCCAGATGTGCGGGATGCCCCGAGGGTGCCATGGCTAACCCCTGTTGTCAACTTGATGAGATCTAGACTCACCTGGGAGATGTGCCTGTGGCCATTCATTGAAGTGGAAGACCCACCCCCCATCTGTGGCCCACTCTCTGGTGTATTCTGGATGGCATGAGCGCAGAAAGGGCACTGAGCAGCACTGTGCATTCATCTCTTTTTCTGATTCATGACTGTGCGTGGCCCGCTGCTGCAGGCTCCTGCTGCCTCAGTTTCCCCATAACGATGGACCGTGGCCTCAAATCGTGAGCCACAATAAACGTTTCCTCCCTCAAGTTGTTTTAGCCACAGCAACAGGAAAACAACTAGGACTAGAGAATTGTGACCAAGGTCTTCCGGGCCAGACACGACGCCTTCTCAGCCAACACTCCCAGCACCTGTTAGTCACGCAGAGTGGCTGTGAAGGCTTGGGAGACTGTTCCAGGCAGAGAAAACATCTTGGACAGGGACAGGTCTGTCGGCGAGGCAGAGCATGGCTTGTTGTCGAAACCGACAGAAGTTTTCTCTACCTGGGGCTCGTAGTTTTAAGGGGAGACCGAAGAGCAATGATGGGGAGAAGCTGAGATCAGTGTGCACGGTTTCGATGGAGATGATGAAAGGCTTGAACTCCATGTGTGCAGCAGTGGGGGCCACCTTGGTTGCCAGCAGCATGACGAGGCTGCTGCATGGGAAAGCTAGAAGGTGACTGCTACCTTCATGCATGAAGAACCTTGAAGTCGCCAATGACAGTCGCTAGTGGCTTGTGCCTGGATGAAGGGATATTTCTGAGGTATGGTCAGGAGGACCCCATGAATGCGCGGATGTGATCAGTAACTTGCATACAAGGAAACTCTTCCAAGGAAACATGAAGGGGATTGAACAAGTTTGGTCTGGAAAAGAAGGATGAAAAGTGGTTATGAGAAGTGTCTTCAAGCTTCTCAAATGCTGTCCTTAATTTTGTTGCCTTTCCCCTGAAAAATAACCAGTAAAGAGTGCATCTCTTCAAATCCTAGACTGATACAATGCAAGGAGCTAACTAAAACGGTTCTATAAAGAGGTGCATGGTGGTAGAGTCGGGGGGGGGTGTTCAGAAAGTTTCCTAGTTCATTTGTTGACATAAGTGCAGGCTTCTCAGGGAGGGGTGAAGCTGGAGAAAAATGTAGCTGAGTTCAGCTGTCTGCCACCTCTGCCAAACCCAGTCTGTACTTCTGGAACTAGAGGGAACACAGTACTCCAGGGGTGGGATTAAAGGTATCAGCAAAGGCATGAGGAAATTTCTGCTGATTGTCAGTAATTTTTTTCAGGGGGATAAGTTTCTCTTTTGTGGATATGCTCAAGCGCTTCTGGCCCCACATCTGCCAGGCTGACTTTTCTGATGTGGCTGTATCTCTTATCACTCTAAAACCTTGGCTGCTAGTAAAGGCAGTACCTATGTTTCTAAAAATGTCACAGTCTCCAGAAGAGTCTATAGTTCATTCATGTGCCACCACCACAAACCAGTATGAGAGTCATGTCCTAGGTCCTGCAAATTTCCAGAAAACATAGTTATTTTGTCATTGCAGAATTTCCCATATGAATGATTTTACATTACAGTCTCCAGCTAGCATCTTCGCATCTCTAAACATAACAGAATAGGAATTCACGTTTCATCACCAAAAGAGTTACTTTACCATATACTCTTGAGAGAGAGAGAGAGAGAGAGAGAGAGAGAGAGAGAGAGAGAAAGAGAGAGAGAGAGAGGAGAGAGACAGAGAGGAGAGAGACAGAGAAAGAGGGAAAATATACATACACGCATACATATTTGCATGCTCATGTATGTGAATATAATGTGCATATGGAGACGAAGTGATAACTTTGGGTGTCAGCCCTCACTTTCCAACTTATCCAAGACAGGTTTTCTTTGTTGTTTTTCTAATACGTACACCAGGTTAGATGGCCAGTGTCTCTTCCTCATAGGAATGTTTGGATTAAAGACACTCAGGAGTTTGAACACCAGTCTTCACGCTTACACAGCAAGCACTTTTACCTACAAACCCTTCTCCCCAGCCTCCTTTCCCAAGAATTCCATATTATAACTTAATGCATGACTTCAATTGGGGGAAAACAAAATAAAAACAACCCTGCTTCTAGTTTGACTACCCAACAAAATGAGGCTGAGAATCAGCCGATGACAGGGCCCAGAGTATGTGAGGATTAGGAATGCCAGTTACGATTCCTTCTGAGAGCCCTTATGTTCTTCTTATAATAAGAACAAATGGCTACTAAGGGCCCTCCCAAAGCTGTCATATTCATTTTAGTGATGTCCAAGTTTTTACTGAGGTTTGCTAAGTAAATAGATGCCTATTGCCCTTCGTGTCCCCGCCCTTCCTGAGGGTTTTGCTTTTAAAAGCATTCTCAACAGGAAATACATTTCATTAGTGCTTGGAAAATAAATTGGTGAGGTGACAGATTCTGTGATTTGATGGAAGCTCAATTATAATTGTATAACATAATGCAGCAAGTGCAGATGAAATCCTATTAAGGTCTGGAAATCCAATATCTCATCTCTATGACTTTTAATTGATCTTTACACATATTGTCATTGCAGTCAAATATTTGAGCCGATTCCAGTACACATAAACAAATGTAAGCACATTAACTCTGTTAATAATTTTAACAAGTCGTCTGTATTTCCCATTAGACCGTCTCTGGTTTTGCCTGGGCATAATTAAAGATCTCATCAGCGATAAGCCTAATGCGTTATTTAAAGGATGCGTGCATTGAAGTCTTGCTTTTATCATTAACTACATCTTGATGTAATCTGCACAGCCATCATTAAAAATATTAGACTTCTCTTCCTCAGAAGCAAGTGTGTGTGGTGGTGGGAGGAGAGCACAGAAGCTGCAGATGGAGAATCTTCTCAGTTCTCATCTTGATTTTTACCACTTGGGTGGCCTTGGGGTAGCTTTTAACCTTTCTGATTCTGTTTTGCTGCCTTCAATCCAGCTAACTATGATGCCAGTGACATAGAGGTTAACTCCCTGCTTACCTAGTAATGATTGACTGTTAAATATAAATGTTGTTGCATTTACATTTCTCTTTGCTTAAGTTTCAAACAACTGGATAGAGTAAGCACAGATGTGTGTGCGTGTGTGCATGCGTGTCCATGCATATGTGTAGGAAGCAAGCAGGAAGTCATTGATTCATAATTTGGGAAACATCAAGTTAGGCATGGATTACAATATTATTGGATGAATGAATGAGTGAACCGAAGAATGAATGAATTCTAGCCATTTGGTTATCACATGGAGAGGGAGGGAAGAAGACTGAGGGATTACCATCATTATTAAGGTAGATGAAGATGGTGTTAATATCTTAAACAAATGCCTAGGGGGCATCTGAAAGTATGCCTTTGATGACATGACACCAGGGGCTTTCCTCCATCTTTAATGAAAGGGAAGATCAGAACACACCTCACCCTCCAGGATGATTTCCCAGAACTTGCCCATTAGGCAGAGCCCAGTGTGGAGGTGCTCCTGTGAGTCAAAAACAGGCAGGGACTTAATTGGTTAGTTTCCAGGGCCATCGAAGTGAGAACTCTGTGCACCCCAGGAATATGACATCTGAGAATGTCCTCTGAGTGCTCAGATAACATTAAACCCAAGCCACGCAGCAAACAAAAATGATTCTTAATACCAGTTTTGATGAATCCAGCACTTTTGATCATTAGTTAGAACAAACATTTTGGTTTGCAACCAAATATCTAAAATTAGCATGGAAGACTGAGAAAGATCCATCTAGCTTGAAAATTAGCATGGAAGACTGAGAAAGATCCAGCTAGCTTGAGATCTTATCTCAGCATGCAGAGCAGAGAAGATTCTTGCCTTGGATAGACTATCTCCATGCACAGGTGAGCTCAGAAAACAGTCTTTTCAAAGTGACTGCTAGCAAACGAGTGGCTTGTTCTAGGGCTTATCTGTTTAAATTCATCACTTGTTGGAAACCATCTTTGCATGTATTAGCATATTCTTGGCTTATTTTCTTTCCACTTGTTTCTTTGGAAGTTGGGGCACTCTGCCTGATCCTCATTTCCTTGTGAAGTAATGAGCCCCTTTCCTCTTTGGGTGCACCTTGAAACTAATAGAATTTCCTTTACATTAAAAGTATCCGAGCCAAGATGGCATAACTTCAAAGGGGACAAAGAGCCCCATGGGGAAAATTATTAGTGCTCTTCTTCCCCCTTCACTAATATACCCAGGAGAACAGTGAAAGACACTATCAGAGCGTACTTTAGGGATTCCTGAAGTGAATGACTCAGCTTTGAGGTGACATCACTCTCTTTCAGATTAGTGACCTTTCCTTTGGTTTCTCTTATTTATACAAGTAGGAGCTTTGGACACATTCCCCACAATCCTTCATTCCTCTCTGGATTGTACATTCCCAGCAACGTAAAAAAGAGAGAAAGAGAAGCTCTCATTTTATCTTTGAGCTGCTTAAATATTTATGTTCTAATTTGTTATTGACTTCCCGTGAAGTTTTTATCAAAATATAGATGGAGAAGTTTAAAGATTGCTCCTGGGAGAGCATTTAATCCATTTAAAAATAAATTTCTAATGGCCAGATTTTCCTGGGCTTAAAACATGCAGCTATAAAAGAGAGCAAAACCAAACAGGCCCAGTTTCTGTGCTGACATTTGTGGATGAGGATAAAGAAAACTCGGTAATGAAAATGCTAATCAAATATCATTGTGGATGCTCACTTTATTTTTGAAAAATATTTGATGGAATTCTTCACTAGATTTCTATTTTAATTACTTTTCACTGGCAAAAAATTAAAAAAAAACTTAATTAAAAAACCAGCCTAGGGTAAACCCATGAGAACAGGGCTTTGTGGCATTGGTCCTCCATTGCCATCTTATTCCTAATATATATATCCTATTCTTAATGCGAAATATATTTATTGTGTATGTATGTGCATACAGCTGTGTGCTCATGTAATTCCATCTTCTATCGTTTATCATCTGTCTATCAATCATTCACTCGCCCATCTATCTGCCCATCTAAGCTTTCTATCAGGACAGTATCTCCATGGCTGGGATGTGGCTCAGTTGCCACATATGTAAAGTCCTGGGTTCATTCTCCAGTGCTGCAAACCAAACCAAACCAAACCAAACCAAACCAAACCAAACCAAACCAAACCAAACCAAACCAAACCAAACCCTGGCTAGGTATGGTGGGAACATACTTGTGATCCCAGCATTTGGGAGGAACAGACAAATGGAACGAGGATTTCACTGCCAGCCTGCGCCTCACAGGGAGTTCAAGATGTGAAAGTATGCCTTGAGCTGCAGGAGACGCAGTCTAAGAAAGCAACAAAAAGAAGTATGTTTCAGAACTGCCATTGTAATTTCACTTAGGAATGAATGCCAACTTTGAGTCATGATAGTCTGACCTTCTGTACCAGTTTCCTATGGGACAAGAATCAGTTCTGATGACAGTGCTTGACTGTTGAGGTTAATTGTGAGTTTATGAGCCAGATATTCTATTAATCCTTGGTACCCATTTTCTCACCCTCTTAGAACCCATTCCACCTTCCTTTTTTTCATAGTGCTTGCAAAGTTCACAATTCCAGATGCCTACCAGCGAGGGTGGTTATTTTATCCTGTCCTGACCAAAAACAACTGTGGGATATTTCTCTTGAGATTCCCAAGAAAATTTTTGTTTTCTCATGCATCCAATGGACTATACCATCTGTCTTTACTCTTTGTCGATTCTTTCTTGGTTCTGCCTGCAATAATGATGCTGTGGCTGGAAACTGTTAACCAGGCCACGGTCATGTAGGCCAAGCACATTAATGGCCACAGTTTTTAATAGTGGTTATCACAGCCGCCTCCTAGACTTTAGGCTCTGTCAGTTGGAGGTTTCCAACCTTTTCCAATGAATTTAGTTCTTGATCCATGCATTTGACCATTAGTGAGAAAAAGACCAGGAAGGGCTCTCTGTCCATGGTACTGTGGGGGAAGCAATGGTTCCAGGTCCCAGAACTTTAAGCAATGTTCTCCTGAGAACTGCATCCTAGATTCCAATACAGAGACCTGTGAAACGTGTCTGTGCCTGTTAGTACAGAATCAGTGGTGACTCCGGCATTCATCCTGTAGGCTGGAGATAAATGATGCTCTGCCTCCACCAGACCGAGTCTTTACTAAAGCAGCATTAATACCTATTTATATTTTTCTATCAATATTTCATAAATTTGGAGAGAAACAGCTTGAAAGAATTCAGATGGTTTTTCTCTGTGTGCGTTTCAGAGGCATCAATTATTGCTGCGGGGCACCTTCAGCACTGCCTAAAGCTGCAATAAATTCCCAGTTTTAACTTTGAAGATTTTAGAAATGCTAATACCGAGGAGTGGATGAATTATTACTCCCGCTCTCACCCAGCAATACTCCCCTGAAGAGCCAACACAAGCCCTGGGCCGCATTCCATCCGGGAATGCATGGGAACTTTTTGGGGGGCTTGAATAAGGGGAAGCATGATGGGTTGCTTTAGGGTCTGAACAGACTTCTTAATTGCTTTAAATTCAATTTCTCACTGAATGAGGGTATGGAAGAAGCCTTTGAGTCACTCTTTATTCTTTTCTAAATATTTCCTATTTTCCAACTTAACTGAATCTTGTAAGAATCTTATTTGGCAGGTGCGTTAATTGTAGCTATTCCTGCTTCAAAGATGGTGGCAACCAAGTTAGAGAGCATTGCTTTGTTGATGGGTTTAACTATGACTTCTCAGTGTTCCAGTGATATGAAACTCCCCATTTAAAACTGATGTAAAATCAGAGATCCATTACTCATATCTCCTACCTTGCTGTCCTTTGACAATGAGATTTTTTTTTAAAATAATGTGACTCTTCTGCTGTTCATTCCACTCATCAAAAACAATACTCAACACCCAAATATACAAATCTTTGTGAATCTGCTTCTGTTTCAGACACACTGAAGCAGGAGAGGGAGTACGGGAATGGAGAAAGAGACGATGGAAGGAGAGGAAGAATTATGCTGCTGATGACGGAGACAGCACATTACCTCAGTGTTTTGCAAGAGCCCCATGAGAGGTATTTATATTTTTACATCAGTCACACATATGTGGGAACAGAGGGTTTTAAGTTCTATAACCATTGTTGCGTTAAATACCTGTTCCAAATGTCTCAGGGGATAAGGGATTTCATTTCACCTCACAATTCCATGTTACAAGTCATTGTGGTAAGAGGTCACACCACATCACAGTAGAAGGTGTGAGAGAACTGTTCACATCCAAAGTCAAGGGCCAAGGACAAGGACCAATGCTACATACCTGCTTTCTAGCTTGCCAGTCTTCCAAGTAACAACTAACTTTAATGGTTTTCCCACAATAAACAGGGCTTCCCCATTTCAATGAAAGCTGTTAAGAGTCTCCTACAGGCTTTAGCCTACAGTAACTATACACATCCTTATAGATGTGCCAGATAACTGCTTCCAAAGTACCAAGCTGACAACTGAGACTAACTGTCACCCCCGGGGCTCATAGAGATTGAATCCCTTGCCCTGTCATGGAAGAGTGACTCAAGCACATATTCTCAGGGTCAGGGATCTTGTCAATACCATGGCTCGAAAGAAGATTTGGCCTAGTGACACCAATACAGAAAGGAGGAGGATCAAACTTATATGAACGATCAGGAGTTTCCTTTCTTGGAAGTCTAAATGTTTAGAGAGTCTTTGCCTGCTGTAACTCTATAGGGCATCACAGCTTGACGATCTGAATTCTGTCTTTACGCTTGAATTTCTATCATTTTCTTACCTTCATCCATCTTATTTTATTGTGATTATTGATACAATTTTGGAAGCAATTCTAACTCATTCTTTCTAGGAAAATAAGAGAATAAAGACATGATTTATGCTTTAAAAACATACCACATAGATTCTTTGGTAATTAATGAGACACACAGCTCACTGACACAGTTGCTCGTCTCTAGTTGCGTGGGTGGTGCAGAGTCATAGAAGTGAGTCTGTGGTATGAATATGCTGTTATTCTATGTGGAGAAATCAGGAAGCCCTCACCTATAACTGTCTAATCCTAACAGGGTTTGGTTTTGATTTTTTTTTTTAGAGGTTTGTATTAATCAGGCTTCTTTGAAGAAACAGAATCTCTAGAATTTAATATATAAAAATAAATTTATTAAATTAACTTACAATAAAAAATAGTGTCCTTCAAAGTAGCTGCCCATAGGTGCTTTGTTCTTGACAGGAATGTCCCACAAAGCCAAAAGATTCCAAGACCATCTCAAACCTTAACTTCTCTGGAGAATCATAGACACTGGGTTCCAGCTTCAGTGAAGAACAGCTGGGCTCTGATGTCATCAATGAACAGCGAAACAGCAGTGAGGCCTAGAGACCAGGCTCTAAAGGCAGCAGGAACAGCAGCAACATGGAAAGGATGAAGCTCCTCGTCAGCTAAGGATGGAGGCAGCAGCGGCAGCAGCAACAAAGAAGGCCATGATGCTCTAAAAGTGAACTATGCTTGAAGAGTGGACTCCACGAGCAAGTTGATACAAAATAAGGGAAGAGCAAGTCCCTCCTCCTTGCACTTCCTATTATCTGGTCCACCACTGGAAAGTACCACCCACTATGGACTGGGTTTTCCACAGCAATCAATCAAGTATCTGCAGACTTGTTCGGGGACCTGTTCCTCCGTTAACCCTCCACAGCTGTGTCCCAAACAGTCTGCAATTACCAAGTGGGACACTAAATTGTAACTATAACAAGGCTAAAGCAGGGATTTTATTTAAAAATGAGAGAAAAAGAGAGGACATTCTTTAACTCTGGGTCCATTAGTGTCAAGGAAGAATCCATAACCTTAAGGTGACAGAGCTGTTGGAGCAGAGGAGAGAGCTTAAGATCAGAGAGAACAGGGAGAGAGCTGGCGTGAGCACGTGGCTAGGAGAGGAAAGGACCAGTTGCGACCTCTTGGTGGGAGAACCGGAAGGAGAGAGATGATGGATGGAGCCATGAGCTTCTACAGAGTGGCATTGCTAACGAGTGTCCCAGAGCTACTAGGGAAGTGAGGTAAAGAGTGGATGGGCTGGAGAGGTGGCTCAGGGGTTAAGCCTCCGCCTTACAGGCGGAAGGTCCTGAGTTCGGATCCCAGATCCCACGTATAGATGCCGGGCGGAAGCGGGGGCGGTCTGCATTTCTGGTCCTAGTAGGGCGGAGTCTGTGAATCCCGGGGCAGAAGGAGGGTGGAGACGTCCATGGTGGTTCCCAATTCGTCCATGGTTCTACACACACACATACACACATGCGCACACACATACATACACACACGTACAATTGAATAAATAATAATACAAAAAAAATTAAAAAAAATTTAAAGAGTGGAGGGTGGTGGGTGTTCCCACAGGACAGGCCATAGCTGTCCAATATCAATTTAATTGTGTGTATTACTCCCCCTGATAAAGATATTTGTCGCTCCAGGGAGGAGAAGTAACCACAGAAACTGCTTCCTGCTGAGTGGGGGCAAAGAGGAGAGCTGCCAAATGTCCTCATTTCTTGTCTGCTGATCCTTTTCTTGTGCCTCGTGTTTCTGTAATATTTAAATTTGGGACCATAATGAGATAATTGAAGAGTCTTGCTTTGGCAGGGTATTATGTGAAATGGTTTCTATTTTCCTCTGTCATAAACCCAGATGTGTTGTGTTGAAACCTTTTTTTTCTAGTTCCTTAAAAGTTAGTACTAATTGAAATATTCAAATTGTTCTTCCTCATGTCAATATTCTTATTAGTCACATACAGTTGGTGACGTAAACATTCTTATTTTTCTGTTGTGGCTGAAGATAGAAATAGGAGGATCATAAGTCTGAGGCCAGCCTGGACTACACTTTTAGCCACTGGGGACACGGCTCAATTGTTAGGGTGCTGGTATAGCATACCAGAGGTCCCTGGGTTTGATCCGCTTTTTAAAATTTTTTTACATTTTTTCCTATAAGCATATTGAGTACTTATTCCTTCTCCCTTCCTTCCCTTTCCCTCTTCCTTCCTTCCCTCCATTCCCTTCATCAATCCATCTCACTCCCTTTCTCCCTCCTGCCTGTTTGCTTCTATGGGCCCCAGGATTCCATCTGGAGTGTCTGCTCTAGTGGGAGTTCAGACCTCTGTGATAAACCAAGTGGCCCTTCCTCAGCCCGCCCCGCTGATAGGGGCATTCCTCTTCAATAGCCCAGCTCTAGCCCTTGAAGTTTCCACTGCATGTAATTATCTCTCCTGAGAGCCTCGCTGGGTTTGCTTCTTAGTACCTGCTTGGACTGAGATCATGGCTGACGCAGGCCTGAAATCCTAGTACTCCAGAGATAAAATGCAGGAGTTTCATGGGTAAGAGTTCAAAGGTCATCCTAAGCATCAGTCAATTCCTGCCCAATCAGGGCTACATGAGACTCTGTCTTCCAACTTTGCTTTTGCCAGTAAGGTGGTTCAGTGGATAATGGCGCTTGTCATGCAAGTCTGATGACTTGAGTTCAATCCTCAGAAACCTATGTAACTGCAGAAGGAAGGAGAGAACCAACCCCACGAAGTCGTTCTCAGAGTGGCACACAAATGCCCTGATACATGCACACATGATAATAATTTACAAAGAAAACTTACAAAATGACTTCAAAGTAAATCACAGCAAATCATTTTGTGGACCGAGTGTCACTGAGGCACAAGGATGTTTCTCATTGTACAAGGGAAACTTCGGTATACCTAGGGCACCCTACGTTTTGGTCAGATTTTGCCATTGTGACGATCTATCAAAAGAATGAAAGGTTTATTTTTGGTTATGGTTTCGTGTGTTAATCTAGGCTGCATTGTCCTGTTGCTAAGCCTCGGTGAGGCAGACTGTGACTCTAGTGGGAAACACATGGTAGAAGAGGCCTGTTTACCGCAAGGTCTCTGGGAAGTAAAGAGAGCGAGGGAGGGACAGAGGGAGAGAAAGGGAGGGAAGGTCTACACCTTCTAATAACACCACAGGATGGGGGTAGGGGTGAGGGCCCAAGCACATGGGCCTGTGGGGCTCAGTTCAGATCCAGACCATAGAACCACGATATAATTCCTTTTATGATTGACGCCATGTCTCCAGAAACTCTATCACTTTCAGGCCATTTTCTTTCGTTAGGAAACAGTTTGGCTTAAAATGACTGCCTCACAATTGAGTAAAATTTTTTTAAAGATTTATTGAGATGCAAGAGACATGTATTTCACCTTTTCAAAATATATGGCTCCATTATTGTTTCTGTCTCACTGTGTGTGTGTGTGTGTGTGTGTGTGTGTGTGTGTGTACGTTTCAGGGCATGCATGCAGATGTCAGAGAACACATTTGAGGGGCTGACTCTCTTTATGTGGGTCTGGGGATTGAACTAAGGTCACCAGGCTTACACTACATCTTCTCACTGGCCAGACATTTTGGGATTGATTTACATTTCTCCAAAGTAATAATACTATGTGCCTATAAAACTGTGAGACTACCACACTGTATGCCTATCATATTGTGTGCCTATAAAACAGTGAGACTATCATACTGTGTGCTTGTCATAATGTGTCCCTATCGACTTCTACATCTATCACACCCTATGCTTATGTTACTGTACACCTATCATAATGTATGCTTGTTATACAGTACATCTATGATGCTGTGTACCTTTTACACTATACATCTATCTTACTCTATATGTGTCATACTGTGTATCTGTCATATTGTATGCCTATTATACAAAAAATCACAATACATGCCTATCATACATATTGTGTGCCTATCATCATGTATATGCTTATCATACATGCCGTGTGCCTATCATTCATACTTTGTGCCTATCATGTATATTATGTGCCTGTCATACATACTGTATGCTATCATTATGCATACTATATGCCTATTATACTGTATGGGTTGATCATAATGTTGCATATTGCATTTCACATTAAATGTCAATCACACTGCATGCCTACTATAATGTGTGTCCATCATACTGTATGTCTATCATATTGTATGTCTATCATACCCTATGCCTATCATAATATGAGGGCAAGGGCGGGGAAGCAGAGGGCCAGCAGGTGAGAGGCTATAAAGATCACCATGACCAAATGTGTACATATTGTGTGCCTATCATTCTATACACCTATCATACTGTATGCCTATCACATTGTGAGGTTAGCATAATTACTATGTACCTATCACACCATACTTCATCACACCATATGCATTTACACTGGATGGTTATTATACTGTTTACTTATGAAGTAGACACTTGTTAACTGTGCACTTATTCCACTGCGTGCTTCTTACTATGTGCACCTAAGGAACTCTGCCTATCAAAGTATAAACCTGTCAAGCTTTATGCATGTTATAATGTGCCCGTATCAAGCTGTGAGCCTGTCATATTGTGATCCTGACATACTGTGCACCTACCACACTTGTACCTGTTATACTGCCTGCCTGACATACTGTACATCTAACATATTGTATGCCTATTATACTGTGTCTTTCAATCTATGTGCCTTTCATTTCCCGCATCCGTCATGCTGTACACCTACAATACTGTATATATATCACATTATGTACCAATCACTCTGCCTGTGATATGTGACTAAAATGCACTTGTTACACTGTGTACCTACCATAGTGTATGCCTGTTTTGGCACATGCCTTTCATGCCCTGTGCTTGTTGTACTGTGACCTATCACATATATCACATTGTGTGCCTACTTACTGTGCATCCATTATACTGTATACCTATCATATTACACCTATTATACTTTGTGCCTGTCTGTTGCAGTTCGCCCGCATGGTTGCTGATAAGTCACCATCAAACAGTTAAAGGGAACAAGGGCTTTATTTTCTCTTATGATTACTGGTTACAGTTCTTAGTCCAGCTTGACGGGAGAGCACGCACCAACACCAGGGCTGAGGGAACTGACCACACCATCTCTACATAATGGCTGAGAGAGGGACGATCCTTACTTGCTAGACCAGCATGTCTGGCCAAGTATACACAAGGATGCCAGCTTTCTCAATCAGCTCTCTGTGATTTATTCCAGGGCCTAGTCCCACCCACCATGAGCTGAACCTTCCCCATCAGCTAGGCAATCTTTTGCAGATTTGCTGTGGGCTTAACTCAACCGTTAATTCTCTACAAATGTGCCCAGAGCTCAAACCCTCCACTGTCACATTGACACCTGTGCTTAACTATGACACTGTCATACTGTGTGCTTATGATAATGTGTACCTGTCATAATGTATACCTATCATATAGTTCTCCTTACCATAATGTGTGCCTATTATGCCTACCATAGTGAAATTCTGTCACAGTGTACTTCTATCATACTGTAGACCTATCCCACAGTGTATTTGTCATACCATGTGGCTATCATCCTGTATGCCTATCACAGTGTATGTCTACATTGCTATATATATATATCATACTGTACACCTATTGTATGTGCATTTATAAAACTGTGCACTTATTATACTGTGCCTACACACTGTATATCTATAATAATATATATGTACCATAATTATGTTTGGCATACTGTGTGCCTGTCACACTGTTCATCTATGAAAGTATATACCTACATATCTATATCTGTCATACTGTATGCCTGCTACACTGTACATTTATAATAGCATATGCCTATCATACATTGTCACATTATATGCTTAGCACACTGTATATCTATAATAGTATGTGCTTATCATAATCTATGTGATAGTATACATCTATTATACTGTATTCCTATTATACTGTATGCCTATCATATTATATATCCATAGCAGTATGTGCCTATCATAACCCATGTCTGTCATACTGTACACCTAATCATCCTGTGTGTATCACATTGTATGCTTATCATATTGGCATCACACTGTTTTACCTGTATACTACTGCAGTTTTTGTTAAGTATTTTTGTTTATTTCCTTTTAAGTTGGCGTCAAACTCGCAATGCTCCTGCCTGTACTGGGAATGTCTCCATGCCCTTCTCAAAGCAGATTTTAAAATCAGGACGTGTTTATTTTCACGTGATTTTGGAATGCATTTATCCATTTTTACAAGAACACAGGTTTACAAGAACAGAGTGTTGTGTTTTCAAGGGAGGGAGTCACATGCTCCTGTGCATGTGGAGACCAAGTTAAACCTCAGGTGTCATTCCTTGGAAGGTGAAGTTTTTTTTGAGATGGGGTCTTCCTGGTGTAATAATTGTCAAGAACTCACCTGCCTCTATGTTGCGTGAACACTTTTCCTGGACAGAAGCCACATAATTGCCTCTCCACCCCAGATAGAAGTTTGACAACAGACCAAAGAAATGATTACACTGAGGTTCAACTTGATGAACCAAGTTTATTGGGTTACTACAGGAGTATGGGTTAAAGTTACTACAGGAATATGGGCGAGGGTTACTTACAGGAATATGGATGAGGGTCACTTGCAGGAGTATGGGTGAGGGATACTTACAGGAGTATGGGTGAGGTTTACTACAGGGGTATGGGTAAGGGATACTTGCAAGTATGGGTGAGGGTTACTTAGGGGAATATAGATGAGGGGGTCACTTGCAGAAGTAGGAATGAGGATTACTTACAGGAGCGGGGCCGATTCAAAGCATTACCAGAAAGACTCCCCCTGCACTGATGAGACCCTAGAACTCTGTGCTGGATGGTTGGCTAGGAGAGTCCCCTCCAGGCTTCTCTCACTCTTCCGTTCCAGGGTTTCTCTCGGTGACTTCTTCACCCGCCTGTTCTTCCACACTTGGCTGCTCAGGAGTCTTCTTCAAACTGACTTGAACTGCTCAGCAGTCCGACTTCCATCTGCCTGATTGACAGGAGAGTCTCCTTTCCCAGCTGTTGTAGCTGTTTTGGCACCCAGGAGAGACCCCCCTCCCCCAAGCTTGTTAGTTTCAGGAACTTTGTGAACCCAACAGGTTGTTTGTGTGCTAAGTTTTCCTCCAGGATGAGAAGTTTCAATGTCCTCCTTAGTTTAGACTGAGGCAAAGCCTTAAATGGCTGCCCAGAGGAAAAATGTCTTACAACAGTCCACTGCCTGCACACTGGGACTGCAGGTGTACCTGGCACACTGGCTTTTGCTGTAAGTTCAGGGACTTGAACTCAGGTCTTCAAGTTTATGCAGCAAGCCCTTCGCTGATTGGGCTATCTTCCCAGCACTCTAGTTCAGATTTTTATAGGATTTCAATGAACATGCAGATAAGTTTGGGGTAGGTGACCCCAGCCCTGAATGATCTTTCTATATGTTTAGATGCGTTTCCTACTTTTAAATGTTTTTTTTTTGTATTTGTATTTGTTTGTGATTTTTTTTGTAGTTTCATTTCTCGTGATGTCGCTACCTGGTTTTGGTATCATAGGGTAATAGTGACCCTATTAATGAGTTAGAAAATGTATTCTCTTTTTGAAAATTTTGGAGGCTTTCATGAATAATTGGTATTATTTCTTATTTACATGTTATTTTCACTTATTTAATTTGCACATGTAATTGCTCATACATTTCTTTGTTGTGTTTTTATTTCTGCCAGGTTGATAGGAGTGTCCCCTCTTTCATTTCTGATTTTAGTAATTTGTCTTTTTAAACAAAAACAAACTCACAAACAAATAAATAATAAAGCTCAAGTGGCAAGGATGACAAAAATCTTCCCACCGTGAAAAGCTGGGGACCAGAGAACTTCTGCTTGTAGGAGGTTTTTTTTTTTTTTTTTTAATCTTTTTTTTTATTAAAAATTTAATTATACATTTTAAAATTTTTTACCAGTTCCCTCCCTCCCCCCTCCTCCCCCTCCCCTTCCCCCAGTGCCTCCCCCCCAATTCCCAGAGAGTCCTTTATTGTGTACGCCTAACTCTCCTCTGGGTCCTCCTCTCCGATGACATATAAGGACCCAGTGGCATTTCCATAAGCCCTTTCTCTTGTTCCCCTTAAGCATAAGATCACTACTATGGCTGTCAATCCCTTGCCTCCAGGGGTCTCGGTGCCCTTAACAGATGCTAGACTTTATGAGGGCAACAGTGCGCTGGACATTGCGCAGGGCATGCAAAGTCCCATTATGATTGCTTTGGCCCCAACTATTGTTGAGAATCTTGCAAATCGTTGCTCCTCCCATCCTTTTGCTCTTACAATCTTACCGCCCCCTCTTCCGCAAATGTCCCTGAGCTCCAGGATGGGGAGAGATTAGGCTGTCCTAGTTCTATGTGATTGATATAGAGTCTCTGAAGTTCTGGATTGTGGTTTGTTGATTTTCTTTTGCAGTTTTGCTGCTCCTGCAATTCCCTTCACTCCATTCTGCTGGGCACTGTATGTCACCCCCTGGCCAGAGACAAAAAGCTGTTAAACTGGAGTCTTGTTGTAATAGCACATTCAAGGGTAGATGTAATAAGAGTAGGAAACCTCAGTGAGGGAGGGGTCCATCACCCATTTGCAAAATGATTACTTTTTATCTGCTAGACTATAGGAGGTTTTAAAATAAATAATGTTACTTCCCTAACTCAAGTCTATTCTGAATTTTTAATTCTGTGGTGAATTTGCTTGTTGGAGTCTAGGAAGTCATTTATTTCACTTAGTTCATCAATTTGTTGAGTACAATTATCCGAACTATTCTCTTGTTGTCTTTCTTCGTTTCTGTAAGGTTGATGGTTATGTCTGTGCCTTCAATTCTGATTCTGGTAACTTGAGTCTTTCTTGCTCGATCTAACTAAATGTCAATTTTCATGATGTTTTTGAAGAAGTCATTTTTTATTTTCACTGCTGTTTTTCTATTCTCTATTTCTCTTATTTCTACTCTGATCTTTATTACCTCTTCTTTTGTGCTGGCTGTAGGTTTGATTTCATTTTCTTTTTCCAGTGTTCAGAGGGGGCGACGGAAAAGCTAGGATGAGTTGATGTCTTGAAAATGGGCATTTATTAAAATTTTCCCCAAGCACCACGTTGACTGCAATTTCCCCAAGCTCTGCTTTGTGCATCTCCCATATATTTTGCTATAGTCTAACTTTTTTGTTTTTATCATCTCAGCCTTTTAAAAAAATTTCCCTTGCAATTTCTTTTCTGATTATTTGGCACTTCAGAAGTATGTCCTTTAATTTCCACATATTTGTTGAGGAACCAAGTCCTTTTGTTACTGGGCTTCTGTTTGGTTTCACTATGGTCAAAGAACACTGCTTGAATTCACTCTTTATTTTAATGGAAGTTTCATAATAGCCTATCACAAGATCTTGAAAACGATCCATGTGTCCTTGGCAGGAATGTGTATTTTGTTGTGCTGGGTGAAGTGTTCCACAAATATCTATTAGGGCCAGCTGCTTATAATATCATTTAAGTCTTTTGTGTAGTTGATCATCTGCTTGACTGTTTCATGTGTTATTGAACATGAGTCATGAAGATTCAGCCATCATTGTTTAACTGTCCATTTCTCCCTTCAGTCCATAAGTTTCTACTTCATGTATTTTAGGAATTTGGTCATTAGCTGGATGTATGTTTATAGATAAGATATCTTTGCGAAGACAACCTCATTTGTTATTTTCAAATGGTCCTCCTTAGCTTTAGTAACATATTTTTGTTTAAAGCCTGTTTTCCCTGATGTTAGAGTAACCACTGTTGCTTCCTTGCTATTGTTTCCATGGGAACTTATTAAACATTTTATTCTAAGCTTATTCATATCTTTGAACCTAAAATATGTTCTATCTATCATCTATCTATCTATCTATCTATCTATCTATCTATCTATCTATTTATCTATCTACCTACCTACCTATCATCTTTCTAGTTACTTATCTGTTATCTCTGTATCTATCTGTTATCTATTTAGCCATCCTCTATCTGCCTATCTATGCATCTATACTCTATATACAATCATCTTTCCATCTACCTATCTATGTGATATCTATCTATATATCTAATATCTATCTCTCTACCCATTACTTTTCTACCTATCTATGTGTCTATCATTTATATATGTATACATCAATCTATCATCTATCTATGGATCATCATCTATCTAGATCTATTATCTATCTAGATCTACCCTTCTATCTTTTTATCCCCCATATCTTTTCTCTGCCTATTGTTGAACCGTTTAACTGGTTCATATTTAATATTGTTACCAATTTGTTTGGACTTATGTTTTTTCATTTTGCCTTTTATACTTTTTGTTAAATTCAATTGTGTGCGTGTATGTGTGTGTGCGCGTGTATGTGTGTATGTGTGTGTAGGAACCACGGGCAAATTCGGGAACCACCATGGACCGCCTCCAGCTCCTCCTTGTTTACTCTGCCCGGGGATTCACAGGCTCTGTCCCTACCAGGACCAGAAACACAGGCTGCCCCGGCTTCCGCCTGACATCTATACACGGAGTCTAGGATCCGAACTCAGGACCTTCTGCCTGCAAGGCAGAGGCCTAACCCCTGAGCCACCTCTCCAGCCCCGCCTTTTATACTTTTAAAAACCTTTTAAAATCTTTTTGTCCTCTACTTCCCCTTCACTGTTTCTTCTTTGTGTTAAATAATTCTAATCTGTTATTTTAATGTCTTTCATGACTTTTAAAGTAAATGTTTTAAAGTAAAAAGATTTTAAGGTAAAAAATTAGATCCTATATTCAAGGATCCAATTTACTTGAGCTCTCCATTGTGTTGAGGCCCCATTATTGAACATTTGATAGGCCTTTCAATATCTAAAGAGCTTAGTTTTAATTTAGTGTGAGTCTGGAAGGGCTTCATGGCACAGTACTTAATCAAGTTTCATTCTAGAAATAAATGACATAGAAAGGCTACATATATTATTGTAGAATAAATTCATAAGTTTTGGATAAAACCCAACAAACACAGAAAAATTATACTTTAAGCATTGTAATATTACCTAACTGTTTAAGTATAACTTTCCAATTCATTGTACTGTGGAAAATTCTCCGTTAACCTAGAACACAAAATTCTCAATTAACCTAGAAGCAATGAGTGATTGTTCCTTTTACGGAGTTTACTACAAAATGCTACTGCAAGGCAAACTCTTTCTGTACATATCAAATATTTATTAAAGAATTTCGGACAATGTTATGGGCTGCTCTGGGTTTCTGCATTGATATGTTACCGTATTAGGCCCTAGCAACTCAGGACATGACTGTGTTTGGAGGAAGGATCTTCAAAACCGTAAGTAAGTTAAATGAAGTGATTGTGGTAGACCTTTGTCTGGTATGATCAGTGTTTGTATAAGCAGAGAGGGTCAGGATGGAGATTGAGAAAAAGATCATATGAAGACAGAAGCCACATCTATAAGCTAAGGAAAGAGAGTTGGAAGAAATGGGAACTGCCAACAGCAGACTTCTCACCTCCAGAATTGTAGGAAAAGAAATTTCTGTGGCTTAAGTCAGCCAGAAAGTCCTCCAATACTTTGTTATAGCAGCCCCAATGTTCGTTTCAAGAACACTTCCTTTGGGGAAAAAGAATTTGGCCTCTTTCCTTCTCTACTTTTTCCAATACATGTTTATTATGACCTTGAGCCCTCTCAGGTCACAATGTACGACATAAATAATTTACCCAATAATCCATGTTTGAAGTTTTGGCAGAAATATCTTGCACTCTTTGGAACTAGGGAACTTTGAATGTGGAAACTAGACCCATACTCTGGATGCCTAGTATGAAGCAACCTTGGAAAAGAAGCTTCTGTTAGTGGAAGTCAGACAACCATTTTTTCTTTGTGGTGCAACACGAGTAGTTCTATTAAAATGGAGATATATCATGGCAAGCAAATTATCTCTCTTAAATAAAGATTTTAATACACACACACACACACACACACACACACACACACACAGGTATATCCCGCTTTTTCCTTTGCTTCTTGATAAAGTAACCAGTAACTTTTTAATTTTATTTAATTTTTTCTTTTCTTTTTTCCTTTTCTTACTTTTTTTCTTTTTCTTTTTTATTAAGAATTTTTTCACAAGCAACCAATGTGTGTTTATGTCAATTCACCCCTCCCCTCTCCTTTCTCACTCCTCCCCTCCCTTCATCAAACTAGCCTCTTTCCTCCCACTCTCCTGTCCCTCTGCATCTGTGGACCTTAGGTTCCCTTTGGGGGCTTGTGTACTACTAAAAGACCAGGACTCTGTGGTAGTATATGTGAATTTTCGGAGGGGAAACTCCCCTTTTCTTTCCCAGCACCTGCCTCAAAGGTTCTTTTTGAGTGTAGTTGTTTTCCTTGAGAGCCCTGCTTGTTCTGGTGGAGGTGGATATAACTTGCAGTGAGCGCCTAGAAGCAGCAACTATGTCATGACTGCTCTGTCATGGCTGACCGAAGACCTCTCCACCTTTAGGCTCTTAATGCTTACCACTCCCTTCTTGTGTTAGGGTCTCCAGAACCATGGGATGGAGAGAGGTTTTGATGGCCTGATTTGGGTTGAGAATTCCCAGGTCACTATTACTTTGCTCTCTGGCCAGTTGTGGTTTTCTGCCTTATTAATTGTCCAATTTGATAGGATACATCATGGTTGAGTGTTGATAGCTTTTCTTATCTAGGGATGTAATAAGTGCTTAGATGATAGTTTGCTGTCATATTTATAGTTAACACTAAGATAATTTGTTCCAGTCTAAGGAAGGGTGAACTGCCTTGGTCAGAACTCGCGTGTTGATCAGACAACTTTATATAATGAATATTTGACTCTCAGATCTCAGGCTGGCATGTAGCTAAGTAAAAGAGCCACTTATTTAGTTTATGCAAATCCCTGGATTTGATCCTCAACACCACTGAAAACAAACAAGCGCAAGCAAGCATGAATTTCTCAATCCTGTGCCTTAAAGCAATATATCTTGATGGAAGCCGTGCATTTATTGCTTTTGGTGTTCTACATTCTGCATTGTTCCCGCTTTCAAGATTTTAAGTCTTTTAAATTAACAAACATGATATAAATTATTGCTTTTTCTCTTAATGAATTTAAATGTTGGTCTAGAGCACTAACTAAATTCCTATAGTTATTGCCTTTTCCAGAGTGGGTTTTTGTTATTCGATCATCACTTTATTGAATATTTTCTATGCCTAGATGAGGGCAAATTTCATTTTACAGGTATTATGCATTGCATATCTTAAAGCAATAATTTGTTTATATTTGGCTCCAAAATTATTTGTGCTACTGTATCAGGAAATTGAATAATGATTTTGTAATTTTCTTTATTAAAAATAGCTGAAGCAGTTGTTTTGAAACTAGCGGGAGATGAACCATCTCTAATTCAGCATGTTAATCATGGACGCTTGGGGGGAATTATTTCAGAATCAAAGTATTAAGAAAAATTATCTTCTTAAACAATAGATATTCATTTAGGTGTGAATTTCTGTTCAATTCTAGAAATGGAGATGAACTGCCTATGTTCAAGAGCCTATGCCAGGAAAATATCAGCTTTTAATTTACTTAGAGGGCAACTTATGTAGTCACCCAAAGAAGTTACTTCAGAGACTCTGAAATAAACAGAAGAGAAGGGCATAGATTTATTTTGTTTGAGGTTCCAGGAAATGCACAGGGAGGTGATATGGAGATTAAATTTATATATAATTTGAGCGGAAATTATTTGCTTTTGTTTCCATGTTCTTTGCAACTTCGTTATATTATTCATTTCATCCAGTCCTAGTAGTTCATTATTTCTGTCTGTTGATCCGATTAGTTGTAAATCATTTTGAGGACAAAGACCTTGCATTAATCATAGTTGCTCCAAATACCTCCTATTCCCATGTATCCTTTGAAATTAACACTCATAGGAGCCACCAAACAAATACTTGTTTAGTTCAACTATTAGGACTATGGAGAGAATTTCAATTTAGCAGCATTATGCAGAAGCTCAAGGCTCCAATCCATAGAGGTCAAGATATTCTTGATAAAAAGAGCTAACATTAATGGAAAAATGCTGTAGAAATAAGTTTTTATTTGCAAAGAAGTCAAAGTGCAGATGGAGATAAGGTCAGAAGCTATGAAAATGTGTTTTCCTTCTTGAAGAAAAATGACTTTTGAAATTGATGAAGATTTAACATATTCAAAGTGTAAAACATTGTAATTTGATAACATAAACATTGTCTGATTACTACAAATTAATTAGCATGCCCACCATCATCATACTGTGCATTAGATTGCGGAACATGCTCATCCTTTAACTGAAAGCCTGAATCATTTGATGAGCATCTCTTCATCTCCCCCACTCCTTATCTTGCCCACTTTGTTTTACCTCCATGAGTCCAATGTTTTTAAATTTATTTTATAACTGAGATATTGCAGCATTTATCTTCTGCATCTGACTCAGGAAGCTTTTTTCTTTTAAAATTTAATTATTATATCCTTTTTTTGTAGTGTGAGTGCATGAATGTAAATGTGTGGTGTGTGCCCTATGTGTGCTTGCAGAAGTCAAAGGAGGAAATCAGAAATCCTGCTCTATTACTTTTTCCTTTATTCCTTTAAGGCAGGTTCTCCCACTGAGCCTGGAGCTAGTCTGGTGGCCATCAAGGGCCAACAATTCTCCTGTCCATCATAGAGATTACAGGCTAGCACATAGTCACCGCTTTTTGCATGAGTATTGGGGATTTCAACTCATGTCCCCAAGTGTGCACAATTGCAAGTGGCCCCCTTGCAGAGTGACATACTGAGTCATCCCTACAGCCCTTAGGAAACTATTTTTAAGCAGCTGGTAGGCAAAGGAAGGATATTTTTGTTTATAGCTATACGAGGTTTGGGGATAAGCTGTGCATATAACAATTTGAGACTATAGTACCTAATCCATAGCAACGAGTGAAGATTCTTTTGTAAGTGTTAACGACAGTGCAAGATTGTATGGATATAGGTATGGATGAGGAAGACCTGGTTCTTGCCTGCTGGGAACTTCTCAATTATGCTCACATCAGAAACTTCCTATTGCTTTTCACAGGGCTGTTGATTTCTTTACCTGTGTGTGGTAGTTCAGACTTTAAAGCTGATCTTGGAAACAGACTTGTTTTCATGGTTTAAGCAGTCCTGAAAATGAGTAGGATTCTCGGACTTGAGATCCAGGATCCAAGATCCAGACTTCAACCGAGGGACAGGGCCATACGCCTCCTTGAGTCTCTTTAAGGTTTCATTGAGATGGGCACGGCTCTGTCGCAGGCTGCAGTCTTTTCTCTTTTCTCTGCACTGATATTTTTCCTCTCCTGCCCCCTACTTCTTCAGCTACCTCTGCACCCTTTTAGCTCTCTGGCCACAGCCCGCAGCAGCTCAGCAGTGTGTTTGGGTCCCTCCATTGTTTTTTTCCTGAAGGCTGGAGTTCCATTTAGACTCTTGGATAAATAGATCTCAAGGATTGTCATTATCGTTTTTGCTCTTCTCTTTTGGGAATTGTCTCCCGCTGTGTGATCTGGTGAGCCAATTTATCCAGCAGAAATTGGTTTTCTGAGTTGTTCCATGTTTGCCCTTCTTGCATTCTAAACCTTACACTACCCAGTTGCCTTCCCTGGGCTAACCTCTGTAGCTGATCCCGATTCTAGGTTACCTGGTTTGCTTTTTCATGCATCTGGTTCTTCCTTCTTCTCGCTCTGCGTGGCTAAGCTTCTGCACACATTAACTCAAGTCTAGGTGAGCATTGCCCAATAGGTTTACATCAAACAAGCTTCTAATCTAGTTAGAATAGCTTTCTTTGCAAAGGTGGAAATATATATCATCTATCATCTGTTGAGCAACTCTTTAATTGATCTTGATCTAAAAATTCTATTGCAAGCATTAACTTTATGTCCAAGAATAAGTATCTTTTTCAATCCATCACATCCATATATCCATCCAACAGATACTTATTAAGAAACTTTTAAAATTAAACCTCAAAATTCAGGCTTATGTTGGGATTGGGAAATTCAAGTCACAAAAATAACAAGAAGATAAAACATTGCTACCTTTAAAGTTTCTAGAAAGGTAACACAAACTCTTGATTTTTTTTTTTTGCTATAAAATCTTGATTTATAAATTCAAGATCATGAATGTAACTTTAAGGCTAAGCAGATTTTAAGCTTGAGTAACAACATTATAATCTTAACTCTGGAGGAACCAATTCCTATTGGTTTTCAGCTTCAAACTATTTGCATTTTGCCCACGACTTTCACTTGGATCTGTGAATTCAAATTTTTGCACTACAGTTTCAGAGAATTTATCTGCAGAGAGATGTTTCTGACGGTGTAAGCTTACTATGTCTTGAGACTCGTGCTAGTCAGATCTCCTCATTACTTCTTGTAATTACATGAGATTCAACTACATTTCTCATTTTTCTTGCCCAAGCACTCCACAGAAACCACAGGGCAACCATAATCTACCTAATTTAAAGAGCATTCACCCTGCCTAAAAGTCTCAACGATCATTTTGTCTGCTGGCAACTCACAGTGTGAATTTTGACCAATGGCTTAAGTTTCTCTGGGATTTTGCCTATTTGGATAGAGTCTGTCCTTCTTCCCTTCCTTCTTTTTTTCACTCCTCTTCCTTCAACAGATTCAATGACAGAACTGATAAGAGGGATGAAAGCCAGTGCTCCTCAAACTGAAAGTTTTTTCTACTTTATTGAACAAATTTCCTTCCTTTTCTACTTTGTTGAACAACTCACAAAACCAAGCAAATACTACCCTGATGTCAATCAAATACCTATGTACAATAAAAATATAAAAGTAAGCACATTTCTTGATGACCATATGTTTAAAACAAACCTTAGGGGTAGTACCTGGTATTTCATATCAGACCAGAAACACACACAAATGATGAACCCTCCTTCCCTCCCTCCCTCCCTCCCTCCCTCCCTCCCTCCCTCCCTCCCTCCCTCCCTCCCTCCCTCCCTCTCTCCCTCCCTCCCTCTCTCCCTCCCTCTCTTCCCCTCCCTTCCTCCCTTCCATCCTCTTTTGAGACATAATCTCAAATGTAGTCTAGGCTGGCCTCAAACTCTTGATCCTCCTGCCTCTGTCTCCTGAATGCCAGAATTATAGGTAGGTACTACCATCCCCAATGCCTCCTTAATATTTCTGTCACTTACTCTTAGCATTTTTTTTTGTCAATCTTTGGAACTAGCTAAACTTTTATTTATCTGGATTTAAATATATGTAAATATACATAGTGCCTATATATTGTGCAGTGTTCAAGTTTGTGAACTCTGGGGTCAGGCAGACTTGCTCCAACATTTGCCAACTGTGTGCAAGTAGACAAGCCATCTATCTTTTCTGTACTTGGTCTGTGTATTTGTAAAGCAGGAATAAAAATACCTACTCTCTAGAGCTGTTGTGAGGATTAAATAAATTACTGAGACACCTGCAGCTTTTGAAATCATGCCTAATACATGGTACAAGCCCCTTAAGGTATACAGAGATGAGTATGTTTTTAAAGGAATATCATTTTAGTGGGGGGGTGTAAACAAATTTATATATATATAACAAAGCAGGTTATGGTGCATGTCTAATACAGAGAAGTTGTAAAGTCAGATAGGATGTGGAGGAAGGATCAGTTAATTTGAAATGAAAAGACCAAAAGGTTCATGAATTAGGTTGACTGTATTCTGGATGTTAGAAATTAGCTGGTATCCAGGAAGGGATTCTTGACAGAAGAGACAAAAGGAGCCAGGAAAGGAAAACAGTTCCCCAATGTGGTTGCTCTCCCAACCTGGGAAGTTGAGACTATGTAAAGGTCTATTTTGGCATGAGATTCAGTCAGGAGCAGTTTGGTTTCTGGTTTGCTAAGGGGGCAGAGTAGATTCTACTAGCTGTGGCAAATATTGAGAGCTCTTGGAATGAGTAATGTGATTCTATTTGTAGGGTAAGAAGACAGGTGAGTCAATCAAGAAGAAATTAGAGAAGAGAGAACCAAGTCAGGGAGAATACCTAGGGGATATTAGGATTGTCTAGGTGAACTACTGTAAGGTTTAAAATTAAAGAAGGGGTTGTATAGGTGGAGAGAAGAGTTCAAAGTTGAAATCTGGGATAAACAGATGCTATCATAAATTCTGCTACCTGGCAGTACAACTTTTGCTCTGCTTTGGTCTTGTCTGTTGACCTAAATTCCATGGAGTCTCCTCTTTGGTGACCCACTGTACCCCATAACTGAAGTTATGGTGTGGAAGGTTTGCATGGAAACCCATCTGGGAGATATAAGCCAGAAGCTTTTGCTTTCATTTGTTTAGGTATGTGTAGGGGTATGTGAGGGGGGTATTTTAGAAACAGAACAAAACCATACAGTGAGTAGCTTTTGTTTAATGAGGGAAATGCTCCCAAGCAATAATTAACCAGGAGGACTTCCTTTTCTTACCAGAAACAAATAGATTGGGAGGTGCATTCAACCTCTCTATTATACATCTGAGATAGGTATTGTGTAGCAGGAATTTTAAGGAGATAATTTCAAAATGCACCATCTGTGGTTCATTGCACAATGTTTTTCATTGCTGTCTGGGTTTTGTCACAGTGAACAGAAAAGGGACCATCCAGATCGACAGAAGTGACTATTATAGAGAACGTCAGTTTATTTATTCAAGGCAGACATTTTCTTTACATGAAAGGGTGCGTCTTAAGCATTCACAGGCTAGAAAGGGGCCCCGTGATTAGTTATACTTGATATGACAAAAGGAAGTGAAGTCCATGTATTCAGGTGAAATGCAAATTTGAAACTACTTAGCATAGGCCCATGGAATAGAGTAATGTATGGAGAAGATTAGAAATGAATAGGAATGTAGTGGACCATTTTAGAGTGGTAGTGAGGTCCTGAAGGAAATGATTGTTCATGAAAAGTAGGACTACACTGAAATGATGTCTTTTCAGTGACAAAGGTGTGTACACATACTCATATGTGATGGTAGGAGGCACAGGTGCCATACATCTATGTGCATATATGCAATATAATGCATGGGTGTGCATGCATCCACAGGCATGTGTATAATATATGCAGACATCCATACATCCACATGTATGTACTATGTATACATATATACATACCCATATGTATGTACCCCTATGCATATATATAATATGAATCACAGGTATATGTGCATCCATGTGCATATATGAAATATATATGGGTGAGCATGTATTCACATGCATATGCATAATGCATGCACAATATAAAGCACATGCATGCATGCATTTGCATATATGTAACATACATGGATAAATATGCATCTGCATGCATATGCATGATATAACACAGGTATACATATATCCACATGCATACACATAGTCGTATGTACATAAATATGCATAACATAATGCATGTATAAATACATGAGGAACAGTGCATTCCGCAGGCATTATTGGATGCTTGCTATATGCCAGACCATCCTAAATAAAGTAAAATGAAGATAAAATAATGAAGAAGTATACATCATTAGGACAGAGTTTGTATCAGGGTGGATAGCTTCGGTGTCTCCTGATTTTCCTCCTCTTGATTTTCCTATATCCATGGAGCTCCCTCTTTGGTGATGTACCTCAACTGTTTCTTGGCATGAAAGAGACTCCATCTGTGAGTCGACCAAATCATATAGCAATAAGTACTTACAATAAAACTAGAGAGTATGTGAATAGAGTGAATGAAAGGAGGAAGGGAGTGAAGGCTTCCAGAGACCTGAAAGCAAAAATGGCTCTATTCAGGGAGCATGGAATACCTATCTCTGGGGCAGGATATGCTGGTATTGTTAAAAGCAGCAGTGAGCTAGGATGGAGAGAGAGAAAGAGAAAGAGAGAGAGAGAGAGAGAGAGGTAAGGAGATGACAGGTGACTTAGTTAAAGGAACATTTTGGTCTATGAGGGCCTTGGAGGGTAGGGTAAGGGCTTGAGTTTTATTTGAATGAAAAGCCCTAGATGCATATTATTAATATGCTTTTGCTAACCACATGGGATTAATTTTTTAAATTTCATATAGTTCCCCATGATCCTATCTTTGCATTTATAAGTTCCTAAAATGAATCTGTTCTAACCTAACCCTTTCCTTTATCTTTTGCCTTCTCCAACCCACAGTCCTCTAATACCTCTAATGGCTTTGGATTTTGTCCTTGGTCCAACACTGTCTTTTGATAGTTTCTCTAATGCATGGTAACAGTGGAAGTACTCTCACCAAACTCATTGTAAACCATTCAATGAAGAACCCGCTAACATGTAAACATATCCTGTAACCTCCCCTGTCTTTTTAGAATTTTCACAGGGCTTAGCGTATAATGGATGATTAGTAAAGATTGAGTTAGAAGTGAAGGTGATATGAATAGTGTTTTCCAGGTTTTTTTTAAAGGCAATGTAATTATTCATTCAACTCAACTCTTTTTTTTTCCTAGGGAACATAAACCTTGTTACCCAGAAAATGAATTAACTTTGTGGTCATAATGCCCCTGTTGTACTTTTAAAAAGATTCATTTCTTATATTTCTCAATCAGGGTATGAAATGGATCAGTCTACTTACATATTTTCTGATGATACAGAAAAACACACTTAATTGTTTCTCTCACCAAATACAACAATTATATAAAATCCCAAAGGAATGTTCTCTGATACTCTTTTCACACACTTCTGGTATAACATTTATGACAGATTACTTGTAAAACTCATTAGAAATTCTTCCTCTTTCTTCATATTCCTTTCTGATGTGGTTTTGCAGCAACTCCCATTAACTCTATTTGCCCCTTAAATTAGAACTTCCTCATGCACTCTGCCTTGGCCCACAGGGCATGAGTCCATGTGAACTACCTATGGTCATAACTTTGTCATCTCTTATTGGTGATTGTTGATAACCCTCTGATCACTACCATGTGAACAAGTACATGTTACATGCTGAGTGATAAGCAGTATATCACCAATTACTGCTATCTCTGACCATAGTCAGCCAATAACAAGATGTGAGAGTAAAGCTCATGTCATTCAACTGACTGCAAATGCAAAATCATGTAGATGAGAGATGAACCACCCTGGTTATTGCTGTTCCTCAGGGTTACTTAGCTACTAAGTTTGGGACAACAGCACCTAACTAATGCAGTTTGCATCCCCTAGTTAAGTATATTTTGTGAAATACAAAGCATTTATTCCTCCCCCAAATAAAACTGTTAGAGACAATCAGCCCTTCAATATCTATTTTTCCTTTTCTTTAGTTTTGTTAAGAGATCTCCCCTCCCTTGCATTTTAGTTTTGTCTGGGCATATAGCTACCCAGATTGATGTTGCATTTCCTAGTTTCTCCTGAAGCTAAGATAGGGTCATGTGGTATAGTTTGGCCAATAAGAGAAGAACAGAAGAAAATGCGAGCTAGAAAAGTTCTTTACTTTCTATCGTTTCTCCTTTTCTTTCCTTTCTTCCTCCCCATTTTCTTTGACTTATAAATAGAGTCACTTAGACCCAGAGATAAAGGCCTATGTTGAAGATGGCAGAGATAATCTACCAGCTCTTGTCCTAAGATGACTTCCAAAACCAGACCCACTTAAGTACCTACCCATGTATGGGTAGTTAACACATGGTGGAAGAGTTAGAAATGGAGTTAGAAATTTGAGTACTTCTCAAAGCAAAAGCTGACTTTTGCTTTGAGAATACATTGCATTTTCAAGTCTCTTTGTTATAGCAGCTGGAATTTCATGTTTACAATTATACAACAGACACAGGTACAGAAACACATAATGCTTGATACAGCACTGAAAACTCAACAGCTCCACCAATATTAGGTTCATGTCCTTATTTAGCAATTGTTATTCAGTAACTGCTATGTGTTAGGCAACAAGGTGCACAGAAAACTATATATTCTGTTTTTCCCAGGTACTGACAAATTATCAAGGGAAAATAAAGCAACAGGGAAATTAAAGGCAGAGAGTGCTGTAACAGCCTTTGTCAGAGAGTGTGGTAACCAGAGAAAATAAAAGGATTTGGGCCTCTCTTAAAGTTCTGCAGCAGACAAGGAACAAATCGTGCCATGAGCATGCGCTCAATGCTCCCACACAATCGCTTTGATGGAATTCAGAGGACTCTTTTCACTTTTCTCTAGGTCACTCACCTCGAGCTGGGTGGGGGGCAGGGGTTGGCCACTGGCTTTCTGTTTTCTTACCTCGGACTTCCAACACTAGCTTTTCAAAGGGTTTTGTGTGTCGGGTATAGGGGTGGCATGAGGGAGGGAGGTTAGGTTTAGAAGGATTACTGACAATCCCGTAATAACTTTTGAAATAGCTTTTCAGATCAATTCCCATTCATTTCCCACTTTACAGAGAAGAGAGGACCAGTGAAGGATCAACAGTTATGAGAAAAACTACTCAGGAAAAAAAAAAAACTTCACTCACCACACCTGAAAATGGAAGATATCTCCTCCCCCCTCCCCCCACTCCCCGCTTCTGTCTTGCACTGTCTCCTGTGGCTTGAGTGTGTATCCCCCTTCTCATCCATGATGACTTTTTATTTCTCAGAGAATGCAGCCCCAGAAGCTAATAAGTGAGAAATTGTGGCAAAACACTGACCACAGAACATAGCAACTGTACTGGACGTTTGGTAAGAGATGCTAAACATGACATAGAGTTACCTCGAATGCATTTTGATGTCCTGTGTGGATCATCTGATGACCCCGAACTACCTGTCCTGCTCCTGAACTGTAGTAACAGCTTCACTCTGAGTCCTCTGCCTTGCTTCTTGTGGATGATGAACTTTGCAGGATCCCCTTGGCATTCAGGCTCTATAAGGCTGCTCTCGTTGCACAGTTTCCTCATCTGTGAAAGACTAGAGGATCTTGGACGTCTCCTTTGGGTCTCAGATGCTGCCATTTGCATCGCCGTGTAAGCATATTGATTAAAGTACAGTGACAACTGTCGTAACAATGGCAACAGCATGGCGAGGCACATTAACGTGCGTGTTAATGCAATAATCAGCTGTGTTTTGTTCCATATGGCGATTTATTTCAACAATCAAACCCAACTCCATCTGCTTTGGCAGCAATGGTATTCATCTCTGGAAATCATTTTCTGCTTTCCAAGTATCATGCCATCAATACAGGGCTGTGCACAGTCCTTCTGATTAAAAAGAAACCGGTCAGACTAAAGCCTAAATCTTATTGGATAAAGGAATGGTTTTGCCATTTGACCTTACGGATATGTTACGTGGTCTGATCGATAGTCCCAGAAAGGGAAAATAAATCTTGCTGTTGGTGTGTGTTGGGAGGAGGGGGAGGCTTAGAGGAAGGAGCACGTGAAGGGTGCTGATTTCTAGAGCAGGCAAAGCAAGCTTCCTAGCTGTCAGCAGTGGATTTTTGTGTTTCTGACCTGAGGATTCTGAGGATACAAGATGTTCTCCTGTCTGTGATGGAGACAAGACAAATGGAACATTCTCCATATCCGGCAGGGGTGTTGGTCTTTGGCTTTGGTTGAGTTGCTTGACAGAATAGCAATAGAGACCATTTGTCTTGATCTTTATAACACCTGACCAGAGGCATGATTACTGCTGTAAGGATATCAGAACGAAAGAAAAAAATGGGCTGTCTGAGAGCCCCATTATTTATCACACTCAGAAATGCTAACCCAGACTAGCAGAGTAGAAATTCCTTGTCAAATAACCTCTAAAAATCATTACTCTCCTCCCTGAGACAATATGGGAAGTGTGTGGGCTCATTGTGTTGTATTTCCTTTCCCTGATATGCAAGTTGGGGGCAGTTTTCTCTCTTGATCAGGCTGTGCCTACATGGATGGAGAGTTGTCTCATGGGGCCCCATGCCTGTGCCGGCTTGACAACTCATCTGTCACTCTCCGTGTTTAGGAAATGCAGAATATCACTGGATGACAGCTTATTAACAAATATTGAATGTATAAAGCAAAAATCCGATTTATGTTGCAGCAAGCATTAGGATGTCTCCAGGCAAATTGGAGCTGGAGTTGACTTTGTTCGACCCCTTTTATCGTCCTATTCCTTGCCTTCTAATTAGGCACACTCTTTGTTTCTGTGTTCCAAACACCTCAATATTTAAACCATAGTAGGGTTATTAAATCCTTTATGTCATTCACATGAAGGCATAGTAATGTCACGATAGAGACACATGATCTACCCCCTTCACATAAAGGTTCTCAACCTCTGCAAGAGTGGCATTAAATGCTTTTTTGAAGCAGAAAACCTGCTTCCATGCTAAGGTGTAGGGCCGCTATGTTCTATGAGCAATGATTTTTTCCTGAGGACATTGCAAAAAAGTAGATCGGTCTAAGTAGTGTTTGCTTTGAAAGGCCACTCCTTAAAGTCGTTTTTCTGTTTCTTTTTCTTCAAAGTGTTCTCTTTGAGCCTGTCTTTGCAAAAGAGGGCACTTGCTCACAATTCTTCATGAAGAGCAACTCAAGAATTAAATCAATAACCATGTCCTGAAACTTGTTCAGAATTCAGCATTTTATTTGGACTTGACATTCTTCTTCTGTAGGGTTTTGAGCAGTAATTCTTAACCTTGGCTTCCCATCAGGATCACCTGGGACCTTTGAGAAATATTGATGGCCAAGCCCCTTTCCAGATTAATTAAATCAGAATCTCTTGGGAGAAAGAGCAGGGCACCGGCATTTAGAAAAAGCTCTTTGGATGATTCCCATGGACGGTAGGGATTGAAAGCCAGTGGTTTGTAGGTATTAATCATCAACATATAATAAAATAACCTCTCTTTTTCATTTAGTATTCAATAAATTCTTGAGTGAATACTATCTATCAGGAAGGATCTCTGTACCACTGAGATTCCACCCACACATAAAGGAATTCTTATAGCTGATAACCTAGTAGAGGTCTTGAGGGTTTCATCCACGGTGCACATCTTCATTAAGTTCTACTGTGTGTTGCACATCGAGGCGTTTGCTTTGAGTAAGACAACAAAAAAAGCAGAAGAAAGCAGGTAGAAGTTGGTGGTGAAGATGAATGGTTCTGAGCACCTGAAGATACATGTTACTTCTATGAAAGGGCTTTAGGTTTTCATGGAAAAGGGAGGCTTTGAATTGCACCTTAGAGGAGAACTTTTGAATAACTGGAAGGAACAAACATAAGCAGTGAGACTGGTTTTGGGGCGGAGGGGGGGCGGGGGAGGAAATGTTCCAAGTACCTACACAGTACCCAGCATTAAGAAGGTACTCATTATCATTGGATGAATTGATAAAGAATAGTTCACAACCATTTGAGGTGTTATTAACTATGAAAGACATTGGTGCAAAGCAAGCCATTTCAAATCCAGACAGAATTATGAAGAAAAAGAGCGAGGAATCAGGCAGAAAGAAGGGAAAAACTGAAGTCTGAAGAAAAATGTGAGGGAAAGTCTACAGAGCATGCAGACAGCAAAATGGTGGCTATTGTTAAAGAGATTAGCATCATAAGTGAGTCAAAGCCTGCTCTCAGTTTGGATATAAAAGAGGCTACATTGTGAAGGCAAGATCTCTGGGAAGACTCCCTCCCCTAAGAACACAAATTCCTTTGAAAGGAAAGAGCTAAAGGGAAACTCCAGTTCTGAAGTAAAGATCTATTTCTTCTCTGAAACAACTGACCAAAAGAGACAGATTCTTCCCACCATCAACACAGAGAAACTAAATCAGCTGTGATTCATTGAGGCCAATCTCCACCTAGAGGTTATAACTGAACTTGGCAAAGCTGTCCATGTGGTCCTGGTCTTAGAGACATCAAAGATGCAAGAGGGAGGAGGTTTGGATCCCTTTTCCAAAGTTTCAGAGAACAACAGAAGTCAGGCAGTATGTGACAGGAAGTCTGATGAGAGGCCCAAGGAGGGCATTTTGTGTTGTCCAGTTAAAGCCTGGTTTTCCATTGAGAAGTAGAGATGGTAGAGATGCCAGAGCCAATGTGGAGCATGTGCTAAGAAGAGTTGTATACTCTGGGAGGAACCAGCCCAAGAGAATGACATGTTTTATGGACAACTACACTGGAGAGATGGGACTGAGGCTTGTGTGTTGAATATGGAGATGTAGGATGTGGAGTTTGTCTTGCAGGTTTTCAGTCTTGTTATGGACCAATTTGGATATGCCCTCATTCCTTCCTTTCGGGAAGGGAATGTTTATTCTGCCATTTTATGTTGGAAGTACATAACTTGTCTTTTCATTTTTATAGGCAGCTTTGGACTTTGGATTTTTGGAATGTGTTGGGACTTCTGATGGGTTATTGATATAGTCTATGCGGACTTTTAAAGTTGCACTTAGTATGGCTTGCATAATGAGATAGTAATAAGCCTGTGGGGCCAGGGGTAGAATGTCATGGTTTGCAGTGTGAATTATCCCCCTGTTCATGTATCCGAAGCTTTGTTTGGAAAGGTAATAGCACCTTTAAGAGGTGGAGCCTTGCTGGAGAAAGGTAGTCACAGGAGGTGGGCCTTGAGGTGGATTTGCTCCACCTACCTGTGGGAAAGGTCTGCTCTGGCAGGTGGCATTTTGCAGTTCTCCCCCTCCTTGATGGACATGACCTAGGTCTACTCCAGCTTCTGTCAGCTAGCCATGCCTTTTTTTTTTTTTTGGTCATAATGGATTGTATCTGCCCTTTGAAATCATAAGCTCAATAAATCTCCCTTTTTCTTCTTAAGTTGTTTGAACCTGAGTGTGTCTCACAACAACACAGAAGAGTAATTAGTACAGGAATGGTATTGAGAGAAGAGGAGGAATGAAAATTTGTCCTGAGGGAATGGCATTCCTGGGAAACCAACACTAATTCACTAAGAATACCATTGCAGAAGGCAGCATTGCCACAGAAGTGATTCTTCACTGAAAACTGAATTGAATCCAGTTACTTCGTCTTAAGTGGAATAGTTAAGAAAGTTGGCCACAGAAAGGTGTCATTTAAGAAGATCGTTAAAGGAAGAGAACCATCCAACCATTAGAAAACTCTTACTGTTATAATGGAATTTTGTGGGAAATTCAGAATTTACCAATACATCAATTACGTTTCTATGAAATGTGAATTCTAATTATTGAAGTTTGCAGACAGAAAACATATACAGAATAATATGAAGGATTGGTATGAAGAGATGTGTGCCATGAGACAATTTTTTTCCAAGGTAAGTATCCTCCAAGCATTTAGTGAATTGAGGAAACTGATCATTTAACTTTTACTTAATTCTGATTTTTGTATTACATCTGAAAAAGTAGCATCTAAGAAATAGGAAATGGATGATTAGCAAAATGAGTGAATTTTGAAAATCAAACTTTTGCTTAAAAATTTTGTGTTGGGTGAGTAATCTTTCTGTCCTGCCTCAAGCCAAAGAAGTGGGCTGCCTTTGAATGGGGCTATTATATTATCAGCCATAATAGTTTCTTTTTCCTCCAAGGCAATTTTCAAATACATGATTTCAAAAATCAATAAACACCCCGTGGCCTCCTGTTTCAAAATTTACTTATTCATGAGATGCTTATCTCTGTAAATTCCCAGGAAGCACTTATATTGCTTAATCCCACCATATTGGATTGAATGCTTATCAGCTTGAAATTAGTTCTTATTAAATTTTCCTGGCAACTTTGTAACTGTCACCAGGACTTCTCCCCTAGAGAGATTTTTTTAAACTTTTAAAAAAACTTTTAAATAGTAACATGAGCAGAGACTCATTTCCCACCCTAAAAAACAAAACAATTATGAGCATGGACCTATCCATTTTTAGCGTCCCATGTCAGTGATCACTGAGAGTGGGTGAACTGTGAAGTGCACACGCCCACAAATAGTACTTTATAAAGAATATTTTGCAAAGCTACATGTTTGCATTATCCAACATAAACCATTTTCTTTCCCTGATAGGTAGTGGCAGATAGAAAACTGACATGCCATAGAGTTGGGGAAGGTACTTTTTCAGCTTTTCTTTAGTCATAGGGATCATTAGTAGCTTCTCTTCCAATGTAGCAAGTGATCTAAAGAATCATGTATACATGGCCAGGTAAGGAAGGAGTGGTAGCCTGCTCTTATTGCCTTAATGTAGGAGAAGATTCCCGCTCAGGATGGCCAGAGCTTGGGAAAACAGTTCTGTGCAGTAGCCTCATTTAAATAATCTCCCCACTCATTAAACACAGCTGCAAGGCAAAAGGCAGGAGAGTTCAAAAGGCAAGACAAGGGAATATATTAATAATAGAATTATAGTTTAAGCCTTTAGGCATGTTTCCCCCAATATTTTTGTACTTCATTAATTACAACAAGAACACTTTTGTCATTTACTAAAAAAAAAAAACTGAAGAAAAGAGGGTTAGAGGAATATTTTGACTAAGAGACGTAAGGGAAATGTGTACATTTTAGGAAAGTGTTAGGTATACTGCAATTAGAATTTAAGAAAAACCCTGGAAGTTATCCAACAAGTTGTTTCCTCATTGTAAAATTGAAATCCCCAGTGAGCTGGGATTAGAAGCTGTTGGCACAAATCAACTTCATGAGTCACTGTACTCTTGGTGAAATGTGAGGATGTCCTCTTACAGTCTCCCTGGGCTGTGTGTGTGTGTGTGTGTGTACATGTGCACCTTGCTGGGTGCTTTCTAGTTTAAATCCCAGGAAACCTGTTACCCACACCCACTCAGAGAACAAATTGATTATAGAAAATATCCCATAAGAAGGAGAAAATAATGGAGAAAAAAAGCAGATACAAAAAGCAAAGGTTTCCTTTCCACTGCCCCCCTCTCCTCCTATGTCCCCCAGCAACATGTCCCTTCCTTTCTGTCCTTGAGGCTGGGTCCTTTCCAATTCTAAGGTCATGTTCTCTCTCATTCCTGATCTATCCTCACCCCTCTGTTTTATCCACCAAGCTATCTTGCATGAATGGCTCATCAATGGGACATGTTACGATACTAAAATATATTTAAATGCTGAATGATTTAACTCTGAATACAATTCCATATCCTTTCTTGAATTGCATATTGAATTGAGTTTGATTACCCCTGAGACTTGGTCCTCTTTCAAAACAGAAGCACATGACATTCACTTCATCACATCATTTCTGTAGGGAATTTAAGGATATTCTCAAGCGCACAGTGTGACAACTCCATTGTTCCTTGTCTTTGCACACTGCCCATACTCAACAAAGGTGAAGGAAGATACAAGGTAACGTGTGGCTCACATTCTCTGTTCTCGTCCTAGTTTTCATATTAAAAGAATTTCTAAAACTTGATGCAAAATAGTGATCCAGTATAGATATGTTGAGACCAAACCCCTGAAGCTAGTTTGCTAATTTTAAAAACATCTTACATGTACAGTTTCTCCAACATGGCAAAAAGAGAGTTACTTTCATGTGTATTTCTCTGACAATTATAGTTATTTTCCAGATAACCTGCTGGTAAAACTTGAAGAACAGGGTACCTATTTGCCTCTTAGTTCTGGAGTTGTTCTCCACCTCTTCTAGGTGAATTTGTTTGTGTTTCTTGATAGGTAAGAAGTGAGCCCAGTAGTGTGAAGCATGGCGTACCAGAGACATTCACATCCTAATCCTTAGACCTCTGACTGTAGATATTGCCTCATAGAGCAAGCAAGCAGTTCCTTGTGGATGTGATTAAGAATCTCAGGACTGGGAGACTGCCTTGGAAATTCCGTTATAGGATCACGATTGTTTTGCAGAGTTATGTAGTCCCCATATCTTTATAAGGGGAAGGAAACTAGAGATGTGATACTCAACAGAGGCAATGTAAAGATGGAACAGGAAAAGATTCAAGACATCAGCCTTGAGGAGTAGAGGAATGTACGCCTAAGCCAAGGAGTGCTGGCAGCTACCAGAATCTAGGGTAGATAGGGAATGAATTCTTCTCTTTTTCTTAGGGAGGAAATACAACTCTTTGCGTACCTTAAGTTTGGCTATAATACTGATTTTGTACTTCTGTGTTTCCATTGTTGAAAGCTATAAAGAATGTGCTAATTATAAATGAATACCATAGGGTACACTCCAAACCTTGAGTTCTCTAAGCAAGGCAGATGAACGAACCTATGCTATATTTAAAACTCTGCATCTGCAAATGATGTTTTTCTGCAAAAAGAAAATAACTTAGTGTGCCTAATTGATCTGTTCAGGAAAAGAGGATCTATTGGTGGGTAATGTCTATGTCAGTATCATATGTATTTTTAGAAATGTTCTTCTTGAAGTTTGGAAATCCCAAATAGAACTTAAAGAAATATTTTAGATCTAAGCATAAGTATCACATAGACAACAAGATGACTTGCTTAGAATAATAATATGAATGTGGCAGAGGATAGGGACACATAAAAGTCTGGTAGTGTTGGGTCGGAGAGATGGCTCAGAGGTTAAGACTCTGCCTCACAAGCAGAAGGACCTGAGTTTGAATCCAAGGTCCCACTTAAAAATTCCAGGCAGAAATAGCTGTTGCCTACACTTTCATCTCTAGTGGGCAGAGCCTGGAAATCCCAGAGTAAAGCAAAAAGGAGGTAGAAGCAATCAATCCAGGATGATTTCCGAAGTCACAATCATCCTTGGTTCTCCATAGGAACACATAGTACCCTCCGATACACACACACACACACACACACACACACACACACACACACACACACACAACAAAGACAAGAGTCTGGAATGCAAGAATTTTATTTTATTTTTTTCTGATTGGAATACTTTTATGATCTTTTAAGTCAGACTTCAAATCACACCATTCCACACTTTTTTTTTCTTCCACTCATACAAAGTTGATAACTACCCCATTCTCCTCCTTCCCTTCACCCCTCCCTGCACCCTCTTGTTCCCTTTCCCCTTTTCCCCTTTCTTTCCCCCCCTCCCTCCCTTTCTTCCAGTGCCCCCTAACCCCCATTCTGGAGCATCCTTTAGTGTGCATGTCAAACTTCCCTCTGGGTCCTCCTCTCTGATGAGGTGTAAGGACTCAGTGGCATTGCCTAGAACTCTTTTTTGTGCTCCCCTTTAGTATAGGAACACTGTTGTGGCTGTTAATCCCTTATCTCTGAGGATCGTAGTGCCTGTGATCCATGCTAGGCTTTGGTGGTTCAATGATATGTTGGTCATTGCGCAGGTCATGCAAAGTCCTATTATGATTACATCATCTCTAACTTGTGTGGAGTATCTTGCATATTGTTGCTCCTCCCCATCTTTAGTCTCTTACAATCTTACGGCCCCCTTTTCCACAAATTTCCCTGAGTTTTAGGATGGGGAGAGATTAGGCTGGCCTGGTGGAATGCAAGAATTTAAAGAGCATTTTGATACCAGCTTGAAAAGAAACTAGACACTAAGATAAAGATGAATGTTAGTCCGTCACCAAAGCTGGTGGGATGTATTTTAAAGATTCTTATTTTTCTCAGCAGCACACGGAACTTTCTCCAAAATAGATCACATATTGGGCCACAAAACGAATCTACACATAATACAAAAAAGTTGAAATTCTAACCTGTGCCCTATCAGACCACCATGGCCTAAAGCTGGACATCCACAACACAACAAACAAGAGAAAATACACTAACTCCTGGAAACTTAACAATATGATGCTGAATGAGAACTGGATTCAGGAAGAAATTAAAAAGGAAATTCAAGATTTCCTGAAAGCAAAAGATAATGAAAATACAACTTACCAAAATCTCTGGGACACAATGAAAGCTGTTCTAAGAGGTAAGTTCATAGCTCTTAATGCCTACATCAAAAAAATGGAAACATCAGAAATAAACAACTTAACAATGCAGCTTAAAGCTTTAGAGAAACTAGAGCAATCTGATCCCAAAAGTAGTAGAAGAGAGGAGATTAGCAAAATAAGGGGAGAAATATCTGAAATCGAGATTAAGAAAACGATAGAAAAAAGTCAACCAGTCAAAAAGCTGGTTCTTTGAAAAAAATCAATAAGGTTGATACACCCCTAGCTAAATTAACCAAAAGCAAGGGAGAGAAAACCCAAATTAACAAAATTAGAAATGAACATGGAGTTATCACTACTGATATCCAAGAAATCCAGAGAATTATAACATCATATATCAAGAACTTATACTCTGTGAAGTTTGACAACACAAAAGAGATGGATGAATTTCTAAGTAAACACAACTTACCTAAATTGAATCAGGAAGTTGTGAATTATTTAAATAGTCCTATAATATATAAGGAAATTGAGGAAGTAATCTCAAATCTTCCCACCAAAAAATGTCCTGGACCAGATGGATTCAGCCCAGAGTTCTACCAGATATTTAAGGAGTTAATAACACCAATACTCCTTAAACTGTTCCATCAAATGCAAAGGAAGGAACACTACCAAATTCCTTCTATGAAGCTAATATCGTTTTAATCCCAAAACCCAATAAAGATTCACTTAAAAAAGAAAACTATAGGCCAATCTCCCTGATGAACACAGACGCAAAGATTCTCAACAAAGTCTTAGCAAATCGGATTCAAAAACATATTAAAAAGATAATTCACGGGGACCAAGTAGGCTTCATCCCCGGCACACAAGGTTGGTTCAACATATGCAAATCAATAAATGTAATTCATCATGTAAACCAGTCCAAAGTCCAAGACCACATGATACTCTCCATAGATGCAGAAAAAGCTTTTGACAAGATCCAACAGCCTTTTATGATCAAAACGCTAGAGACAGTAGGAATGGAAGGAACCTTTATCAATATAATAAAAGCTGTATACAACAAGCCCACAGCAAGGATTATGCTCAATGGGGAACAATTGGAAGCATTCCCACTTCGATCAGGAACTAGACAAGGCTGTCCACTCTCACCACTTCTATTCAATATTGTACTTGAAGTCTTAGCTGAAGCCATAAGACAAGAAAGGGACATAAGAGGGATTCACATTGGCAAGGAAGAAGTCAAGCTATCCCTATTTGCAGATGACATGATCTTATACCTGAGTGATCCCAAAAACTCCACCAGGAAGCTCGTGGAACTAATTGAGAAGTTCAGGAGGGTGGCAGGGTACAAAATAAATGTGCAAAAATCAGAGGCCTTCCTATATGCCCAGAATGAAAGAAGTGAAAAAGCCTTGAGAGAAACAATCCCATTTACTATAGCCTCTAAAAAAATGAAATACCTTGGTATAAACCTAGCCAAGGAGGTAAAAGACCTTTACAATGAAAACTTTAAAACCCTAAAGAAAGAAATAGCAGAAGACACCAGAAGGTGGAAAGACCTACTATGTTCCTGGATTGGCAGAATCAACATCGTAAAAATGACCATCCTACCAAAGGCAATATACAAATTCAATGCTATACCAATTAAAATCCCAAAGCAATTCTTCAAAGAAGTTGACCAAACAATGTCAAAATTCATATGGCGGCACAAAAGACCCAGGATAGCAAAGACAATCCTGAGTAACAAAAACACTGCTGGAGGTATTACCATACCAAACCTAAGTCTATACTACAAATCCATAGTTATAAAAACAGCCTGGTACTGGCTCCAAAATCGACACACAGATCAATGGATAAGGATTGAAGACCCAGATATAAGCCCACAAAATTACAGCCATTTGGTCTTTGACAAAGGGGCCCAAAGAATCCAATGGAAAAAGAACAGCATTTTCAACAAATGGTGCTGGCAAAACTGGATCTCCACATGCAGAAGATTAAAACTGGACCCATACTTGTCACCATGTACAAGACTTAATTCCAAATGGATCAAGGACCTTGATTTAAGGCAAGAGACTATAAAAACCATAATTGAAATGATAGGGAACTCCCTTGAGCTGATTGGGCTAGACCAACAGTTCCTAAACAGACATCCAATGGCACAGTCACTGCTACCAACTCTCAACAGTTGGGATCTTGTGAAATTAAAGAGCTTCTGTTCAGATAAAGAGATTGTAACACGAGCTCAAAGGCAACCCACAGAATGGGAGAAAATCTTCACTAACCACACATCTGATAGAACTCTGCTGTCCAGAGTGCACAAAGAACTTAGAAAACTAAACACCAAGGAAACCAATGGCCCAATTAAAAAATGGGCCCTGGAACTTAAAAGAAATTTTACCAGGAATGAAATTAAAATGTCTAACAAATATCTTCAAAAATGCTCCACTTCTTTAGCCATCAGGGAAATGCAAATCAAAACTTCCCTGAGATATAATCTCACCCCGGTCAGGATGGCAAAAATCCACAATACAAACAACAACAAATGCTGGAGAGGATGTGGAGAGAGGGGAACTCTCCTACATTGTTGGTGGGAATGCAGGTTCATACAGCCACTCTGGCGAGCCGTCTGGAGATTCTTAAAAGAAATTAAAGATTGAAATGCCATATGACCCTGCGATTCCACTTTTGGGAATAACCTCCCATGCAGCAGAGGTTCACCTCGATAGCACAAGTGCGACCATGTTCATAGCAGCACTGTTTACAATAGCAAAGTCATGGAATCAACCCAACAGTTGAGTGGATAAGGAAACTGTGGTACATCTATACAATGGAGTACTACTCAGCCATCAAAAATGATGAATTACTGGAATTTGCCGGGAAATGGATGTCATTAGAAGCAATTACATTAGGTGAAGTATCCCAAACCCAGAAAATTGAGCGCCGTATGTACTCCCTAATAGGTGGCTCCTAGTACCAAACCCACCCAGCCCACCTTGAGACACTCATAGGTAAATCTGTGTATTACCTACAGTAATTGCAAGGATTATGAACAGGAGGGATGGGGTTAGAGGGCCACACCAGAAACAAGGAGAGAAGGGACCATGTTACAGTAGAGAAAATAGGCCTCCATCAAGGACTGCAAGTAAGTAATGTGACACCTGGTTAAGTTCACAGAGGTCGTTCCTGATCATTTACAACTAAGGGGGTATGATCTCACCAGAATGGGAGGGCATATAGTCTGGCAGATAAAAAGTAACCATTTTGCAAATGGATGATTGACCCCTCCCTCACTGAGGTTTCCTACTTTTATTACATCTACCCTTGAATGTGCTCTTATAATAAGACTCCAGTTTAACAGCTTTTGTCTCTGGCCAGGGGGTGACATACAGTGCCCATCACGATGGAGCGAAGGGCATTGCAGGAGCAGCAAAACTGCAAAAGAAAACCAACAAACCACAATCCAGAACTTCAGAGACTCTATATCAACCACCTAGAACTAGGCCAGCTTAGTCTCTCCCCATCTTGAAGGTCAGGGAAATTTGTGGAAGAGGGGGCGGTAAGAGTGTAAGAGCAAAAGGATGGGAGGAGCAATGATATGTAAGATACTCCATACTAGTTAGGGCCGAAGCAATCATAATTGGACTTTGCATGCCCGGCGCAATGTCCAACACACTATTGACCTCACAAAGTCTAGCATCTGCTACAGGCACCAAGATCCTTGGAGGCAAGGGATTGACAGCCACAGTAGTGTTCCTATGCGTAAGGGGAACATGGGAAAGGGTTCAGGGAAATGCCACTGGGTCCTTGTACGTCATCGGAGAGGAGGGCCCAGAGGAGAGTCAGGCATGCACAAGAAAGGACTCTCTGGGAATTGGGGCGGGAGGCACTGGGGGATGGGGAGGGAGGGGTAAAGGGAGGGGAAACAGGGGGTTCGGGGGGAGGAGGAGGGAAGGAGGGAACTGATGTACCTATTAAGTTTGTATGAGCTGAAATAATAATAAAAAATGTATAAAAAAGATTCTTCCACAGTAGTCCAAAAAGATAAACTAATCCAACATGCAAGATTTGATTGTGTACCATTAGCAGTCTCATTTCAAAAGCTAAGAACCACATTTATAAGGAAGACCTTCATGGAAACTTTGACTCACCATAGTTGTTGATTTTATTTTAAATTATAATTACAAAAAAATGTATGCATTTCCATCCCTGCTACATCCATCCATCCTCATTCCATTCCACTCCACCTGTTTCCCTCCCTTTCCCATGTGCCCATGTATGTGTGATCCATTAGGTCACGTCTAGAGGACCTGTCGTGGTGAGTGTCCTGGCACCCGGGATGGCTTGAATGGCCCATTGGTGGGTAAACTGTGAAGAGACTCTACCGCTCCTGACCAGCATCAGTCCCATATAGTATCACAGAGCAGTGTGCCTCATGGGTATTTTCCCTGCCCTATGTAAAAATGTTGACAGGCCAACTACTCAGCGTATTGAGTTCTTAGATACAGCAGCCCTAGGATATAAACAGAGGTTAGAATTCGACATTACTTCTCCCCGACTCTTGCACCCTTACCATCCCTCTTCTGCAAGGTTACCTGAGCCTTGGGATTGGGATGGTTTAGATGTCCTGCTCAGGGCCGAGCAATCTAGAGTTGCTTTTACTTTGTCCTTTGGCCAGTTGTGATTCTCCGCTTTCTTACCCTGCACTGCACGTAGGCACTTCTTGGTTGGGTGCTGAATGCTTCTTTGATCTATAGATGGTAGTTTACTATCGAGTATTTATAATTAACTCTATAAAGTTTGTTCCCTCCTTGGGCCTGTGATATCCCGATCCACAGGTGTTTGGCTTGATTTGCAGTTAACGGGTGTGTGTTACTTACAAGTCACTATGGCATTATTTGACTCCTCTTGATAGAGCTGCTATTGTCGCTTGCAGTGTCTGTAGCTGGACTGGGTCGCTGATGGTTGTTTCTCTCTACTATCCTCCACCATCGCTCTGTGGGGCTACTCGGCATGGAAGAAGCTTCATTCTCCATTTCAGCTTGTCTCTTCCCCTACATGTCGTGTGTTCCTTGTATGTTGTGCCTTTAGGGGTTGGGGTCTTACTATTGGGTTCTTGTGGACAACAAATGTCAAAAGCAAATATTTACTTTGTTTTGGGGGGGGTCTTTGAGGTCTCTTTTTCTCCAATGTTGATTTTAAATTAGGTTTTCCTTACTGGTGATATGCCTGGAAGATTTTAGAGGAGGGTATTATTTTGACTTTCAGGTTCAGATTTTTCCCTAGTTTTAAAATTAAACTTTCTGTTCTCCTACCTTATTATCACTCGTTTGCTACAGGCTGCCTGATTATTCGTCTCCTTTCCAGCTTCATCCCAACACATTTTGGTCTTCTTTTATCCCAAACTCCCTTATAATCTTCTTTGAAATAAGAGCAGAAATGTAGTTTCTATACCCTTGGCCTCTTTTAGACCTTATTTTGCTGATTTCTTGGAGAAAGACTGTGATCTGATCTCTACAGCAAACTCAGGAGTACAACTTGCCATATTTTCGTGAGAAGAATTCTACTGGACCAAATCAATTAAGTGCTGAAGACTCTCAAAACCCTGCTCATTGGTTCAGGCTGATAACTTCCTATTCACTTCTCAGTGTTCCTCTTGGCAGAGATATTGAGAACAATCCAAGATCTGATTCCATCTAAGTTCTGATCGCAAGCCATCTACAGAGATAATCAAGAGGATGTTCATAGATCCTTCCCAGATCACTGGGAGCCAAGAGAAAGAGCTTCATTGTTCCATGGATTCTAGAATGCATTGGTTCCTATTTTAGCATCATTTACTACTCATAACATTTTAGCTCACCGTTAGCCTGGATTGACATCAATGTCCTCCCTGAAAAATTTGAATTTCCTTCTTTCTGCCAAACATTTGGACTCATAATCCAGAAACCACTTTAAAGTAGATTTCCTGCTAGAGATTTTCAGGACTTTTGCTGATGGAGTGAGTGTCCACCCAAGCCTCTGCTGTGGCTCATATGCTCAGAGGAAAATCTTAATGTCCTTCTCACCTAGCACTCAGCTCTAGGGCTCCATTCATCATCGTCCTTTTTAGTGTGATGGGTAAATGGGAACACTGACCCTTGGGCAAAAGTGGAGCACTCTTGTCTTCTACCTTCAGGCACTGTTCTCCTTCTGTCTTGATAGGACACTGAAAAATACTTTTAAGGTTTTTCAAAGTACATAGTACATTTGAAAGTTCTCCAGCGATAGGTGCAATTTAAGTCCTGTAGAAGAGCTTTTCCCCCTTTACAGTAGTGTCTTATGTCTGTGGGCCCTCTCTTCCCTATCCCAGAATATTCCAAGACTTTCCCCAAGACAAAAGAAGGTTGGTTGAATATGATTCTATTCAAGTTTGTTTGTCATAATATCATCATTATGGGGTGAGATTCCCATGATGCAGCCAGGTAGGAAGCGAATATGGTCCTTATTAAACTTTATTAAAGAACAGACTTGGTTTTTATTGCATTTAGTATTAACCTTACCTTATCTTTCTCATTCTGTGTTCTTCACTTTCCTCACTGCTGGTATTGCAATAACACACTGTGGTTTACATCATCGCTATTTTCTTTGTCTTACTCATCTGTCTTTCCCCATAACTTTTCCCTTAAATTCTCCTAAATTTATTAATTTAACTTCTTTATGTTTAGCTCTTTAAATTTGAAGCATTTCTCTTCTGATATATACAGATGGTCAACCTTCTGAATTTCTCCTTCGTTAGCATACCTCATGTAGTTCATATCTCAATGTAGACATTTCCTGACTCTTGGAATGTTCCCTTGTCTTGCCTTTTTACGTTCAAGCTGCTATCCCAAAATGCCAGGCAAAGTAACTTATAAACATCAGAAAGTAGTTTCTGATTGTTATTAAGTGGGCCTGGCGAGGGCCCACTTTCTTCTAGATGGTGACTTTGTACATTTTTACATGCTTCAAGGGGCAAGAAAGCACTTTGGGACCTCTTTTAATTTAATGTATGGAGGATTTCAAACACGTGAAGTCCCACGGCATTTTCTTTGTCCTGTCTCTTTTACTTTGAGGGCTGGGGTTTTCAACATATGAATTTTAGAGGACGCAGATGTTCAGACCATCCCATTCTGCCCATGCCTCCCCCAAATCCACTTCCTTTCTATATCTAAAATGCTTTCGTTCCCCGCCAGTGGCCACAAAGCCTCTACTTGTTTGAGCATTCACTCAAAAGTCTAAAATCCCAGTTCCATCTAAAGATCTTCTAAATCAGGTAAACAAAGTCTCAAGATGTGAGGCAAACAATTTGTTCTCCAGCTCTGAATCTATGAAACCAAATATGTTGTGTGCTTCAAAGATACAGTCGTGGGTCAGCCCCAGGACATGGCTTACTATCCCCTTACTTATCTGCCTTTCCCTGTACTGCTAAGAACAATTCTTATGAAAACTCTGCTGATCTGAATCACAGGGCTGGCGCCACCCATGTCTGTACTAGGTATTTCCCTACTGATGACTCAGGCGGACTGGTAATGATGTAGTTGCATTCCCAAGGTTCTTGGGGGCTGCATCCTTCACAATCTAGGGGAAACAGATTATTCCTCATGGCTTGTGTACTCTGCAGGCCAGAGGAGTTCATCCTGGATGGCTGCCACCAAGATTTATCATTTGTTCCTTCCAAAGGAGTTGCCACTGCGGTCCATGCTGTTTCTGGATCTATCAGGAATGACCATGTCAGAATGAGATGTGGAACCTTAAAGTTGTGTTGTTTCACACTTTGGGCTTATGATGGAGGGAGAGGCTGCCAAGATCTCCAAGATTCTTTCAGAATTATTTTTTTTCATTGCTTTGGCGATATCATGTGGTTTCCCTATCCATATTAATTTTCTTATCAGCAGGCTGCTTGACTATATCCTCAATTTATTTCTCAAACGCTTTTTCTGAATCTTTATAATGTGGCTGGTCTGAGAATTTCCAAATTTTTAAATTCTGTTTCTTTTTGAAAAAAAAATTCCTTCCTTTGATTAGTTCTCTCTTTTCTCATTTCGTTATCAGCATTCAAGAGAATCCAAGCCTCTCCTTCAATATTCCCTCAGTCAAATGCACCATTTCATCATTCATAAATTCTATCTTCCACAAAGCACTAGAGCATGAATACAGTTCAGCAAATCTCTTCACCATGTTATAGTCAGAATTCTCTTTCCAATTTCCAATGTGTTCTTCACTTCTGTCTGTGATCTTATCAGAGTGCCTTCCATTGTTCACAACCACTTACACACTATATTCTATATTTCTTCTGTTCTGAGTTCTCAGAAGAATTGTTCTTAGCAATCTGTTTATGATGGTGTAAATGTTGACAGCTTTATCTCCAGATGCTGTGCCCTTGTGGGTTAGGATTTGATTGTATGAATTTGTGGAAATACATCATTTAGACCATGATGCTTGGCTTCTTTGATGCCCTGCTTTCCTAGCCATTCTTCTGCTGCTCTGACCATGTCTGATCTTAAATATTGGTTTCTCAGAATTTTTCCTTAAGTCCCTTCTGGTGTCACTCTGAATAACTTCTCTAGTCCATCATACCTGCATGGTTACAACTTCCATTTTAACTGTTAACTTATTACTCCTGACCGTTATTTCTAGTCAATTCCTGTGATGAGTGCTAAACATACCATTGCAGTTACTCTTCTGTTGCTGTGAGAAAATACTCTGACCCAGGAAGGTTAGAGGAGGACAGATTATTTACTGAGTCTATTATGTTGGAAATCCCTAGCAGAAGGCATGGCTAAGGGCAGAAGCAGCAGGCTGGTCTACATCAGGAAGAAAACAGAACAAAAGAGACAGAAGAAACAAAGAAAGTGGATCTGGGCTACTAAATCTCAAGACCTGCCTCCCGCTACACATTTCCTGTAGCAAGACTCCAGCTCTTAAAGGTCCCATTATCTTCCCAAACACTGTCACTAGCTAAGGGTCAGTATTCAAGCGCGTGACGCTGTGGGAGGCAGCTTACTTTCAAACCACCACACCTACAAATGCAATTGCCACAGACATCATCCACAGACACCAGAGACTTGCTATCTTTTCCACCAATATGTACCTCTCCCCTGCTTCTAGTTCTTGTCGAGGTGCCATGCTTAAGGGCCCTGGCCACTCTTGCAAACCTAGATACCACTTTTAATGTGACAATTATTAATTCTGAAGTCATTTTTTTCATTTACAAAATAATGATGTTTAGTTTACAGGCTTCTGAGAACTTTACATATAGTATGACAGTTGATCTATACTAGACAATGGCAGGTATTACACTTGATCCCTTCCTTTCCAGCAACTGTATGCTCATATGTAGACTTCCACCAGATCTTACAGCTGTGTCTCGATCCACATCTTCTGCCAGTGCATTTCTAATTTACTCACTTTCCAGATTTTTAGTTCTTTTAGTGTTCCCTTAGGCAAATCATTTAAGTTTGTTTCCTCATCTCCCACATTTTCAGCTGTCAATCATTTTTTGTTTACCCAGAATCATCTTTCTGAGTGATATATCTCTGTCCTTAGAAGCCTTTACAACATTCCTTTGTCTTAAATATGGCATTGAGACATCTCTACTCTACCAGATTATTATGATCTGGCATCTACTAATCTCTCCTGTTCTGTTACCCCAGACCCATTCGGTTTTGAACAGCAATGACTGGCATATGTCAATCTCTTTTTCTTCTCCCAGACTTTGCACTTGTTTGCTCTAGTACCTTAACTCCTTGTCTCTGTGAGTTTACTCTGTTTATCTTTCAGATTGTGGTTCCCAGTGTTGGTTACCAAAACATTTTTATGTACTCTTTTCTTCCATGTCTTTTTTAGCTCTAATAATAAGCATGTAAAGATGTAAATATTCACGATACAAAGTATGATGCTTGAGAACGTTCTGCAATGATTGTCATAGCCAAATTAATTAACATGCCCTTTACCACACATGGCTACTCTTCTCTGTTTCTTACTCTGTCACTTGGTCTCTCTCTTTGTGTGCATGTGCGTGTGTGTGTGTGTGTGTGTGTGTGTGTCTGTGTGTGTCTGTGTGTGTGCACACACACGCGCATATGTGCACGTGATGAATTCATTGAAGACCCGCTATCAGGAAGTTTCAAGTAAACAATAAAGCATTATTGACTGTCATCACTATGGTGTGAATCAGAGCTTCAGCAACTACTCACCTTGTATCTGAAGTTGGCAGTTGGGATCTGTCATTGCTTGAAATGTGTCCCTCACAGTCTCCTGTGTTTGGGAAGGTCATGGTGGCACTTTTGAGCGGTGGATCATTGCTGTAGGAAGGTGGTCACAGGGGGTGGGTCTTGAGGTAGATTAGTCCCTCCCTACCTCCTGGAGAAGTCTGCTTTTGCAGCAGGAATCTTGTAGCTCTCAGCCTCCAAAATGTCTGCAGTGACTTAGCCTGTCTCCAGCTTCTGCCAACTCTCCATGCCACATCTGCCATGAAAGACTGTATCTCCCCTCTGGAACTGTAAGCTGAATAAATCTCCCTTTCTCCCTTAAGTTGCTTGACTTTGGGTGTTCTCACACAGCATCACAGAGAAGAGTAACCAGTACAGTTCTGGTCTTTGTCTATTTTTATTTGCAATAACTGAACATTGGGGACCAGTTAACTCACAAAATAAAAAGAGGTTTTGAAGTTCTGGTGGTTAAAAAGTCCCAAGATCAAGTGGCCACGGCTGGTGATGTGCTGAAGGCTCTCTCCTCTTCAGTTAATAGTGGTGCATCGGAAAGAGGAGCAGGGAAGTTCAAGGCTGCTAAGCTTGCTTTGCAGCCACTTACCCTGGAGGCGGTGCGTCCAGTCCTTCGGGAGTGTGACCTCACTGCTGAGGGGTAGTTTCCATTTCTAAAGACTCCATGACCCTCTTCCTCCCGCTGCCCGTGACGCAAGAACTTCCCAGGAGGGCCCATAATGCTCAGATTGAAATGCTGAGGAATGGCGACTCAGCTTGTGCTTTAGTAGAAACAAACCATATTCCAGCCATTGTTTACTCTCTGAACAATACCTTCCCACCTGTCCCACCTCCAGACTCTTTCAGCTACCTCTGTAAATGTGAGTTTTTGAAAGTCCACATATAAACGACATCATGCATGCTTTGTCTTCTTGTACTTGACTTATTTCACTAAGTATAATGTCCTCTGTCACATGGAGTTTTACAAGATTGTAGCATGATTATCTTCTCTCTTATGACTTAGTTGTGCTCAATTTCCTGTATATGCCACAGTTTCGTTACCCATTCATAATTGTTGGCATGTAGGTTGCTCTATATTATAAATAGTGTTTCAGTTTCCAGGGCAATATTTTTTCAAAATTAAATGAAAATCACAGGTAATAACAGAAGCAACAGTAACAGGACAAGTTTTACCACAGCAAATTAAAATCCTCTGCACAACAAATAAAATGATAAAGGTAACTTACAAGATGGAAGACAACATCTAGAATGGTATAGCTGATTATAGATTTATATAATATACATTCATATATATATATGAAATCTATAAAATGAAACAAAATAAAAAAGAACAAATCACCTGATTTTTTGAAAATGGAAAAAGACCAGAATAGAAAATTTTTAAAATTCTTTTTTCTTTATTTTCTTTAGTGTGTGCGTGAGTGAGTGCGTGTGTGTCCCTGTGGAGAACCAAGGGTGACTTCAGGAATCATCCTGAATTGCTTCTACATCCTTTTTGTTTAGCTCTGGGATTTCCCAGACTCCATCCTCCAGGACCAGGAGTGTAGGCTGCATCCATCTGGCATTGTTATGTGGGACGTGGGATCTGAACTCAAGACCTTCTGCTCGTGAGGCAGAGTCTTAACCCCTGAGCCATGTCTCCAGCCCATAGAATAGACGTTTTTGCCAAAGAAGATATACAGAAGGTCAGGAGTTATATGTAAAAGCCTTCATGTGATCAAGGAAATGCAAATCAAATCCACATTCCCATACCAGCTGGGATGGTTTTTCTCCGTTGTTGTTGAGGGCGTGGTAGAAAGAACCCTGGTGAGAATGGAAAATGGTAAATCCATTTTGGAAAAATAGAGACTTTGCTAAAAACATGATAATGAAAGTAGAACCGCCATGCGACTGAGCAGGCCCTGCTTTAGTGCAGGAACCCAGAGAAAATGAAATCAGTATCTCAAAGAGGCATCCAGCACATGTTTTCAGCACCCACAGCACCCTTATTGCGCATTACCTGGAAGCTGCCTACTTCCTTTCATCTAGCGTTAGCAGACTCATAGACGTGGCACATCCAGCTGAAATTAAATTTCAGAGAAACTGAATAATTTTCAGTCTCAGTATGTCTCATGAAGCCTTATCCCTCACAGACTATTCTCCCTTAAGGAAATGATCCCCACTGACTCAACCCCTAGCACTTGACCTAACTTTGGGCACCCTTTCATGTACAGCTGGGCAAAAGTGCAGGTCATGTAATGAAGGCCACATGTATGCCCATTTCATGAATATTATCCTCTGACACATTCCTTGACTATCCTTTTGAAACTATTTTGATTACAAACCACACTCATTTAGTTTCATTTTCTATGTCTTATATATGTTCTAAAACAAAGGACAATCCCAGAAATTGAAAAGTCCCAACATATTCTACCTTTCTACATTTTTTACAGTGCTCATGTTTGGAATCTTCATGATGTCTGACTAAAGCATGAACTTCAGCTGCAGTATTCATTGCAAAACAAAACAGGCACAAGAAGATGTACAATTCCACCCCTTTTTTGATCAGTTTGAAGAACTTTTGTTTTTCCTATTACAAAGATTTTCTACCCTTGCCTACCAACAACATAGTCTAAGAGTAAAGGTTTATTTGGACAAAGATTCAGTAGGTGTGAAAAATAGCAAAGATTCGAGCTTTTAAGATTGGTTTGTGTTGCAATCTCACTTGAGAATTGATAGGCAGACGCCATCTCTTAGGAACCTTTTAAAAATGAAAGTGTAATTAAGGGAAAATTCACAAACATCCTCCATTTGCAGTACATACAGGATTCATTTGGCCAAATGGAAGGCATTTTTTGTGTGCGTGCTGAATGACCAATTGCCTTCTGTGCAGAGGTAAACTTTCTGCCTTTTCGTAAAATATTGAGAAATGGAAGATTCCATATCATCTGCGTTCTCTCTTCACCTTTAATAGTGCGTGTTCAGTGATCCAGGTTAGCAAACAAAATGCTGTATTACTTTCAAATTTGATACCAAAAGAAAAAAAAAAAAAACCTTACCGTGTCATTCCAAGGCAAGTAACCCTGGGGATTATGATTTTGCTTACTCGAAAATGAGGCAAGACAAACATTCTGTGCTTATTTATGAATTAATTTATTTTTGCTATTTTGAGTAAACCATAATAAGAACAGGTTTTTTTTTTAGACTTTCAGGTGGCTTTGTAATTTATAAAAGTCTGAGACAAAAAGAGTATTTTACAAGAAGAGCAGACAGAAAGCACGCCTCCCTAGGGATTCAACACATTAAAATCAAGAGGCACTCTTGTGGTAGGATTTAATTGAACTATTTCTCAGTAGCTGGTATTTAGTTGAGGTTATTTATATTTAATGTAGCTGTAAGTAGGAACACTGTGAATTGGGCCTCTGGGCTAATCGTGCTGACATGTTTGGGATGAAACTCTGGGGCTTTGCATAGCAGAGTTCTGCGTTTGGGCCAGTGGAGGGTCGTCGAGTTTCTCAAGTTGAGGAGGGCTTCTGTGAGCCTATGCTCTTGCAGATGAGGGAATCAAAAAACTCACCCAGAAGGCAAGGAGAAGAGCTGGTGAGGAGACAAGAGTCCTACCAGGTTTGCTCTGACTGAAAGGTGTCGCTGTTGGCAACACACATTACCCGTGATGGAAGGAAAGGAAGAGGTGGGGGATGCAGTCTTTGGACAACAAAATACTAGTTTTCCTCTCCCTCCTCTTTCCCTTGTGTCTTTGTTTCTTTTCTCCTTTCCATACTGCCATTTTCACCCTCTATTTATGAAGCACGAATAAGGGGCTAAAATACAAGGAAGAAAGTTCAGTGGAGGGGTACAGTGGGGAGCAATGGATGTAGTTTTAGGGTCACCAATTCAGACACACTTCAAAAGAAAAGGAACTCAGTCCTGACCCACCACCTTGACTTAACGGTTCTAAACACATATAATTTAATACCATAAAATTTTGAGAACTGCCCCCTTTCCGTCTCTATTCCTACATGATTCGGCAAAGTTTCCCAAGTGCATGCAAGATGGAGCTTACAATACTACCTACTCGTAATCAATTTTTCCTCCTGTTGTGGGAACATACCGAGACAAAAGCAACCTCATGGAGAAAGGGATTATTCTAGCTCACAAATTGAAGGTATTGTCCATTGGAGCATGGGCTAATGGAACTCATCCTCAACCTTAGAAATTCAAAGCAGCAGGAGCTTGAAGCAGCCAGTCACATCACATCCATAGTGAGGAAGCAGAGAGATGAATATATTCAGTTTGTCTGCTCTTATCTTGTACAGTTCATGTTCCCTACACAGGGACTGGTCCAGCCCATATTTAAGATGAGTCTTCCTTCTGGGGCTGGTGAGAAGGCTTAGTGGGGTAAAGGCACCTGTTTGCAAACCTGTTCACTTGGGTTGATCCCAGGAAGACTTCCCTCCCTCCCTCCCTCCCTCCCTCCTTCCCTCCCTCCCTCCCTCTCTCCCTCCCTCCCTTCCTCCCTCCTTTCTTCCCTTCCTTCTTCTCTCCTTTCCTTCTTTTCTTCCTTTTCTTCTTCTTGCTTTCTCCCCTTTCCTTCTCTTTCTTATCTGTCCAAAAAGCTCCAGACACGAGAGAACAAACAGCTTCCACTGCTAGTTTCATGGCTGGATGCACTTCAAAGAAGACAGGAACATTTTGGAAATATTGTCCGCAGCAGGCATAAGTCCCATGAAAACCTCAAGAATTACATGCCAGGACTTAGGCTTCCTTGTGTAATAAGAAAAGGGAAGTCCCTTGTAAATTCCAATGCTTCTGCTCTGACTAAAAAAACATATGTTAGTTGCAGAAAATTTGAAAAATGCAGATAGCTGTAAAACCTTGAAATTACTCATAACTCTATTACCTAGCAGCAAGTATGCTTAGCTTACAAATTTTTATTTATTTATGATCAAGATCTTGCTGCCAGCATAGAAATGTAGTAGCATATGTTGGCATAAACGTGTATCCCTCTTGTTGTTCCAGTGAGAGAACTCAACGTAGTCTCTCAGTGGTTAGGTAGCATTGTTCAAATCTACTAGTTCTTCAGTTAAAGTCAACATTAACTTCGACTCTTGCAGGCCTCCGTTTTCTCACCTCTAAAATGGACATCATAATAAAATTAGCCTCCGGAGCTAAATAAGTTAGAGTATTGTCATTCTGTTCCGGGCACTGTTTCACCCATTTTAAATAAAACGGGTTGTTTGTAGTGTAAGATTTTGCCTTATTATTTCTGTGACCTTGTTTCCTTGATGCTCCTTCTGTTGTCTGTGACTTCGATTTCTCCTGCAATGTGAAAGCTATGTGCATTCCCTCTTTATTTCTAGTGGCCATCTTTGAGTTTTGTTTTTAGAACTTGGCTTTCGTCTATGTGTTTCCAATGATCAAAGTCAAGAAAAGTCTCGTGGCTTTCTTTACCCTCCCCTGAGGAGGAAAAAACACCTAAGTCCCTAAGTCCTCTGGGTAGTGGTATGACATCCTGCATTTGATAGACTGTTCACCAGGTCAAAGCAAATACCTCTGATTAGATTGTTCCAAGGTGTGGAGAAAAGAGTGGAACCTGATTCTTTCTGATTCCAAATCTTTTTATTCCTGAGTCATTTCCTTATTTTGGAGTGGCCCTTCAATCACTTTTTGGACACTTGTGGGGACAAAAACAATACAAAGAAAAACCACCTATTTTTTTTTTTTGCACTTTTCTAATAGGTCTTGCTCAGCCCTTAAGGAAACTTGAGCATCCATTGATTTCGTTCCAACTCTAAGATCCATTCCATTACTAGAAAACAGCACTAATCAGTTTTGAAGAGTTGCACATATTTATGATGCCCATTGTGTCTTGGATTCCTCGAAAGTGTCCTGGGTCCAACATACCTTTTGTCATAAAGTTTTTTTTTTTTTTTTGTGAAACAATATCAAAATACATAAGGTAATTAGCGACCGGTATGAAAGTATAAAGAAATAGACTGAAAATATTTTGAGCAAATTATCAGCTTATAAGTTCAACAGGAGGCGAGCAGAGCACTGGGGTATGATTTCCAGTGAAAGTTTATCTCTGCCCTGTCTCTTACTCCATCTGAAATGATATAATTATAATTGAGAATTGGGGATTCAAAGTGCATTATTAGAGCTAAATGGTAATGCAATTGCAAAAGAAACTTCTGCAGGGGTCCTTGGATGTTTGATGTAAATGTAAAACAGATTCCACTAAAATAATAAATGTCAAATATAAAATCCATTGTTTCCAATTACTGCCACTTCACAGACTTTAACTACCTCATTTAGCCAAAGCATGAGGGGAAAATATTTTGCGCTTGAAAATGTAAATTAAAACATTTTCCGATGCAGCCACTATGGCATATTATTGAGCTTGGCAGACCCCCCTGCTCGGCTCCTATGGTCCATTAACCTGGCCCGGGGCCTTGGTGCTTATCGCGGCTGCAAGACACTCTTGCTTTAGACTCTGCCTCTTTGATAAGGGTTATCACCTTGCTAGATGTAGAAAGCTTGGATGTTTCAACCTAGGGCTTTCACGAGAAATTCCATGGCAAGGGAAGTAATATACTGATGGGCCATTTTAATTTTTACTGTATTTTTAGAGTCTCATTTCTTTGCTTTTCCTGAAAAATATTGGAATCATGATCTTCATGAAATCTTTGTGGATTCCTTGGTAGTGAAACTACAATGCTTTTGCTTCTTAGGGTCCCTCTTCTATTTGAATTTAGTTTCTTTACATGGTCTAGCTCAGAGAACAGGCAAACTGGGCGACCCTCCAGGAATTTTACTTAAGGAACTTGGATCTAGGTCATAGTGTGTTCTGAGGCTCACTGTCATGCATTAGGACTCCCGTGTGACTCTTGACTTCTTCCTTACCCACCATGCTTCCTGCTTACCATACCTTTCCTGCACTTAACTAGACTCTCTCAGTTTTCCTATCTCTTTGCCTTGTTGGTGGCCTTGCCTTGACTTTGGATCCCTGAAGCTGTGTTGTTAAAGCAAATTACAAGGTTGCTAGAGGCTTCATGTTGATCGTTAGTTTTATGTCAGATACTTGAGAAAAAAACAACTCGAAGGAAAGACTTGTGTTGGCTCACAGTTCCTCAGCTAGTTCTGTTACTGTGGCCTGAGGTGAGGCTGAGCAAACAAGGCAGGGAACATGTGGCAAAGCTAATGGGGGGGGGGAGAGAGAGAGACCCAGTTATCTGCTTTCTCCAACTGAACCCCACCTTCCATAATTCCACCACTTCTTAACTATCTAATCAGAGTTTGAAGCCACCAATGGATTAATCCATTTACAAAGGTCTCATGGTCCAGTCACTTCTCTCACACTGTCATCTCTGAATCTTGTGCACCTGGTGACCAAACCTCCAATACGTGAGCCTATTGGGTGGGATGTATGTGTGTGTGTAGGGGGAGCGAGGGTCGGGGAGAGGAACTTCATATCCAAATTAGAATACTTGGCCCTGGTAGCCAGGTGTCTGTTACTATGATTTATCATTATATTTTCTCTCTCTCTCTCCACCTAGGTTTTGGGGGAGCAATTTTCAAAGTATGTTTTTAATTTGTGGTTGCTTTAAGCCAGTTTTAATTTTCTTTCTCCTCCTCTTTGAAAAGTAAGATTTATTTCTCCCTGGAAATCTGATTGATCTGGTCTCCTGGCTGGATAAGCTTTTCTTCAGGGCCAGATAAGGAAATGACTCGTGAAAACAACAGTGTCAACTGTCACCACGGGATTAGCACAGGACAACCCCTCGAGCGAGCCTGCGTATACTCCTGCTTTCTCCTGTGCAAGCATGCGGAGGATAGTGGGCTTCTTGTCGTTTCTGGACAACCTGTCTGCTCCATTCTGTTGCTAATAAATGTCTCTTTTCTGAGTCTAATCCTGGGGCTTGCATGGAAACAGACATACTTTGATCATTCTCATCTGCTCACTCTCCACTGATTGCTGTGGATTGGTCATCTGTTTTAGGTTAATTGGATCCCTTTCTAGGCTCCTAGAAACTGGAATGAGAGTAAGTGAGGCCCAATGCCTGATCTCACTTCTGGCCCCATTTCCTTCCAGGGGAAGGACGCCTACAAGAATTCAATATACACAGAAAAGCAGAGATGAGAGGTGATGAAGAGGGGCTCTGGCACTTGGGGGACTCCGATTCTAGTCCCTGAAGCCACGCATGCTCAGTTCATCGTGTATTCTACCAGGTTCAAAGGATCCACTCTATTTAGCAGTAGCTTAAATTGGAACTGTGTTTCTTGCAGCCTTGCTATCATCTCTAGTCGAATAATGAAATACCACTAAAATTATGGTTTGAGACCACAATGTACACTTACCAAGCTGACACTTGTACCCTACGATGACACCTCTCATGACACTGGTGGATGGCTTTCCACAGGATCAGTGATCTAAGGGACTATTTCATAGATCCAGCCTTAAAAGGGACATGCCATCCATCTTCCATATTGTCCTGTAGTATTTATACACACGAGGCCTGATTCACACGGGAGTGTTTTCCTAATGGCAACGCCTCCTGGGGCTCAGTTAAGAGGCTGGCTGCAATAGAGCCAACAGAATCTTTGTGCTGCAGAGATAGATTTTTCTACCTGAAGTTTGGGCTTTATATCACATAAGAATTCTGATCACTACAATAATCAGATAACTTATTCTCAAGCTCACTGCCATTATGAATAATATCACTTAACTTTTTGGAGTTTAAAAGCACATAACATATTTCTTCTCTCTTTTTGCTGGGTACATAATATATGAGTGACTCATGAATAGAGAAGTTCCCTTTTTTGTCTGCATAAATATTGTATTGGCTAGTTTCTCACTAAGAGTATGCGAGAAGGTGACATAAATTGCCAACATAGATTTCTACTCTTCATATTTTGTCTGCTTATTCATTCTTAGGAGGTATGTAGTCAGAAATTTATTGGAACAAAACATAAGGTTTTTAGACCTGCTTCGCGATGTTCCAACTGTATAATCTTGGTGAAGTCAATTATCTCAATATGTCCCTTACTTCTTGTTAAAAGACATGTTCAGTATTTTTGTCTTACGGTAGAGTATGAGGAATTTTTTATAAGCTATAGATAGTCTCCAAGTTATGAAGATTTGGTGTAACACATGTTTTAAATTATGATACTGTGAAAGCAATGCTGTTGTGCTAGAAATTGAGCTTCATTTTTGAACTTTAATTTTTCCTGGGCTAACCATATGCAGAGCAATAAGTTTTCAGTTCTGGGTAGGTACTATAAGCTAGTGATGATAGCAAGGATCCAATGCTCCACAGTAATCCATCTTATGAAGTGATGATGTTTAGTAGCTGGGGTATGTAAAATACATTGTAAATTATAGTATTTTCAACATATAATAGTATTTTCAATATAGATGTTACAGTAAACATGGATGTTCATTAGGACCGGATGTTCAAGTAGGTGTAACAAGATGTAACCCATTGTTAAGTTGAGAAATGTTGCACTGTCCTGTTGGTTTGGAAGGTATCATGTTACTGGTGTAGAATCATAAATTAGACCTGAGTCTTAGCTTTGACATCTGCGAGGTAATGCTTTCTATTTATCACCTCTGAGCATCAGATTCCTTTTTTATAGCACTGGACTTATACTAATTCAAATTGCATTCATATGTGGACTTACGGTGAAATACTCTCTGAAGGTACATGACTTGTACAAAGCAATAAATATGAAAGAAATTGCAAAGCAGTATGGTAGTGTTGGAAGTAGGCTCTATGGGACATCTAGAAATGCTGCCCAGGACAAACTTTAGGGTCACAAATGAAACCTGAAGATCAGGTTGGAGTTATATTATAGGAGGTGGAAGAGAGTTTGGAGAAGGAATGTCCCAGAGGGAGGAAAGTGCCTTGGTAAGGAATGGGAACAACAACAAAAAAGGCACACCATATAATTGAAGAAAATATTCAGTGTATTGGAAACCAAGGGAAAGAGACACAGTAGTGAGAGGTAAGCTAGAGTCAAGGAGACATTCCGTCACAAAGAACTTTCTTACAAGCATGACTTGATCTTGACGAGAATGAGGCTTTCTTGAAGAATTGGAATATAAGAAAACTACACAATGCTGATTGCCCATTTGCATTCTAGATTGCCCATTTGATATTTCTCAATGGGGCTGCTGTGGGTACTTTTGGTTGGAATCTTTTGTATAGTTGACAAATAATTACTCTCTCCAAGATATCCGTGTCCTCATTCCTGGTACCTGTGAACATGTTGAGTTATGTTAGAAAAGTAACTCTACAGACACATGGACCTCAGTCACAAACAACTTGGACGGTCCATCTCATCCCAGTCAAAATGTCTCGTAAGAAAACAAACAACACATTTTAGTGGGAATGTGAGGAAAAGGAACCCATGTTGGTGGGAATGTAAACTTGTCTATGCACTGTGGAAACCAGTATGGATATTCCTAAAAAAAAAAAAAAATAAAAAAGAACCATCCTGTAATCTAACCATACTACTCCTAGGTATATAACCGAAGGGATGTAAATTCTTGAATAGCCACAGAAATTCTTGAACAGCCATGTTTATTACTGCTTTATTACCACAAGACACGAAACATTCAGACTTGGTGTCTGTCATTAGGTGAATAAATAAAGAATATATGATGGAACTCTATAAGGATGGAAGTGTTAAGCCAAACTCAGAAAGATGTGTCTTCTCTCATAATCACAATCCAGATTACATATACCTGAGTTTTGTATTTAACGTCTTTTTATAAATTTTTGTTTATTTAAATTATATATGTGTGTCATGAAAGTAGAAGGGAGTTGTTTAGGAATAGGAGGGGGACTAGTGAGAGAAAGAGGGGCCGGAAAAGAATAATGAGGTTGTAGGTGTGAATGGTCAAGGTATACAAATAGCTTTATTATATTTATATATGATAATTTTTAAAATTATAGACCTCAAATTAGGGCAATTATACTGGAACACCTAGACATAGTGCCTTCAATGTTATCACAAACTTTAAAATAGTTGAAGAGGCAAACAGGAAGCCAAGAGAAAGCTGTGGCAGAAGAGGAAGAAGTCACGAAGCATCTGAGGGATTCTGTCTTCCCTTACTACCTTCAGAAATAAGTGAGGTGGTCCCTGGAGACTGACACTGATCCTTTCAACAGCCAGAGAACGGAAGTCCCAGTTCTCCAGCTGAGGGGGACTGAGTTCTGTCAGTAACTAGGATGGGCTTAGAAAGGTTTCCTCCCCGGGGTTCCAGCTGGAGAAACAGGCCTCCTGCGACTTTGATTTTTAACCCACTTAAATCACTGTCATACTCTAACCTATAGAACTGAGATGGTACATGAACGTTGCTTTAAGCACCTCAACTTGTGTTATTATGTTAGCTCAGCAACAGGAAGTGTTTTATATTATTATTATTATTTATTCAATTGTGCATGTGTGTGTGTGTGTGTGTGTGTGTGTAGAACCACGGGCGAATTCGGGAACCACCATGGACGCCTCCACGTCCTCCTTGTTTACTCTGCCCGGGGATTCACAGGCTCCGCCCTACCAGGACTGGAAAGGCAGGCCGCCCCTGCTTCTCCCCCCCCCCCGGGGTCTACACATGGGGTCTAGGATCCGAACTCAGGACCTTCTGCCTGCAAGGCAGAGGCTTAACCCCTGAACCACCTCTCCAGCCCCAACAGGAAGTGTTTTACACCAGGCATTTCAGTTCTGTTTCCTGCCCTACGATGTCAACATCCCCTCTCTCTACAAACCCCAGTCCATCAACACATTGCCTCATATCTGCAGGTAAGGCAGTGTGCTTCTGGGAGAGAACCCTGGCTATGTAGCATTAGGGGCAGGAAGAGGACTGAGTGGAAGGCAGAGGTTGGGAATTTCAGGAGGTTGGTGGCCATTTCCCCTCAAGTAAAATGGCCTAGAGGAACACAGAAGCTTTGGAAACTGAAAGGATAAATGCGAGAATTAATTAGAAGCCTGAATCCATGGGGTACATCAGTGCTATTGATTAAGGTTGGGGTGACAGTAATGTCCTCTGCCTCTGTCTTCCCAAGCTGCCACATTCCCATTTCCACCATAGCATTTTAGTGTGACTCCTACTTTCCTTCTCTCCAGTACACAAGAGGATCAGACTGTGGAAGCCACTAGCCAGGATCAGCCCAAAGAAGGGAGTGACAACGGAGCTACGCAAACCCAGAAAGCCCTTTATGGCCAATGACACCCAGGTGGTGATGCACAATAATTGCTTAAATAACTTTCAGCCACTCCACCCTGCGATTGATGACAGGAAATGAGAGATTCTATACTTCCTAATATCAGCGAGTCTGGAGATCCAAATGCCAGAAATGGAATTTGAACTATGGTGTTTAGCTGAGCCTCCCTAACTCTTGTGTATAATTGGAATGCATTTTACCCTAGAGTTCTGCCTACAGAGTTATATACCACCCAATGATATTTTGGTCAGTTATGGATCACAAACCATGCATGTATAATGATGGACTGTAAGCTTATAATGGCACCAAAATATTTTGATCATTTTAGTGACATTATCACTGTTGTGACATTGTAGAACAACTCATTGCACATGCATTTGCTTTGATGGCCAGTAAACAAATCTGTATGCTGCCACTTGTATATTAGTGTAGCAATTTTGCATTGTACATCCTGCTTAATAACAGTAATAAGCAAGTATGTTATTGTTTTGTGTTTTTATTGCATTATCTTTTTATTGTTATCTGAGAGTGTACCCCTTCTACCTATTAAATTATGTATACTAGGAATGATCTGCCTTACTATATAAATAGTCACCTCATATATTTCGTTTAATGTGTCTTTTGATGGCATTAAGAAGTCAAGTAGAGTAGCTGACCTGAACCTTTTGAGTGTAGGAAGCACATTCTGTGATATTTGCATAGAGATAAAATGGTCCGCTGACATATTTCTCAGAATGTATCTCTGTCTAATTAGGAAACATATGCTACTTTATCTAAAAGGATCTGCACCTCTGTTTATGCTCCTATAACCAAATCCTTCCTGGGAGAAATTCTTAACTTGGTTTCCATTTTCTTTTTTAATTAATCAATTAACTTTGTGTGTGTGTGTGTGTGTGTGTGTGTGTGTGTGTGTGTGTGTGACCGTGTGATCCTGTGGAGGACCAAGGGTGACTTTGGAAATCATCCTGGATTGCTTCTACCTCCTTATTGCTTTGCTCTGGGATTTCCCAATCTCCACTCACCAGGGCCAGAAGTGCAGGCTGCCGCTATTTCTACCTGGCATTTTTATGTGGGATCTGGGATCTGAACTCAAGACCTTCTGCTTGCGAGGGAAAGTCTTAAGCCCTTAACCACCTCTCCAGCCCAATTTCCATTTTCTTGACTGGAGTGTGATGGAGCCAGGGCATGTGACAGCAGACGAATTTCATGCCAAGTTTGTTTTTACTTACCAGGTCAGACCTAACTTACTGTGAGTCCCAAGTAACTGGAAGGACCAGCTATGCACGATTAACCCTTAATCTTGAGAAGATGTGTGCAAGGGAGCAAAGCAATCAGTTACTTCAGACTTATCCTTGACTTGTGTCAAGCATCTTTTAAAGTTGGTTTAGGATATTAAAATTCTCCTTGCCCTTCCATTTGCCTTATGTTCTTAAAAACAAGTCACAGTGACATAAATGAAACTTCAAGTAAAAAAAATCTAGGATTCGACATAATTTGTAATTTGCAGTAGAGATTCTCAGGTTTTTTTTTTTTTTTTTTTTTTTTTTTTTGTATGTGTGTGATTTCAGGCTTAGAGATTGATGAACCCTGCAGGTTTCTTGACTTTCAATTTTGGGTAAAATGTTTAGTGTGCCACATGAAGGCTAATTGGCAGACTTAGAAGTCATGGGAAGCCTTTGCCTCTCATCCACTGACTACAGTTTTCCATGTTCTCTTTGCCCCAGTAGAGCTGAAACAGGCCGTGGCAGAGGGTAGTCAGGCTCAGGATCTGATGAAACTGTGTTCCTCCTAATTTACGGTGGGCTAAAGTCTATTTAAATGGCATCGGCTCTGCTTCCTGCAGACCAGTGACCAGGGCTGATGCTTCTGGGGGTGCCTGTCTGCTTGCCTTACTCTAGCAGTCAGTGGTTTTCACCTCAAGGAACGTTCTTGATTCTCCACCTGGTCTCTGGAGAAAAAATCAACGACACAAAAATCAAACCTCTACCCAACCTACTGCTGTCATTTTCCTGATGCCTGCTTTTTGTAATTATAGCTAGTTATTTGAGCTCGGATGGTCAGATCATCTTGGGAACTTAAGGGATGGGGTAAGAGGCTGTAACTTTGGCAATTGTCCGAATATGTAGGACATTCTATGATACCTTTCAATGTCATTGTGGGGGGGGTGCTTTAGACCCAGTGAGGCAGGGAGAAGGATCCTGTCCAGGGAAACATAGCTAATAATGGAGTTGGGATCCTTCACCTCTATAAAGGAAAACCCACAAGTAATAAAGTGTTTCACTGAGCCATGTTTTCTTCCCCACCGTCTTGCATGGTGCATGGTGCACACGCACTAACTACGTTTACAGATTCTGTAAAGCGATTCATTCTGTTCTGAATCTAATGCCAGTAATTTTTCAAGGAAGTCAGCAAAACGGGGAGGAAAATATTGCCATGACTTTAAAAAAAACCCTCTATTGTTTTTTATTCAGTCTGCTGCTGTGACTAAATCACTTACTCTTTACATTTAATTTTTAATTTTGTGGTATCTTTTCTTCAAAATGAGGTCGTGTCCTAAACCCCTGTTTCCTAACATCCCAGATGTACTGTCGTATAAGGGGTTTGTTTTAGTAAAAATGATTACTGGTATCTATAATAGAATTGTAATAACTCAATACTGTTTTATAAATTTTTGATTCACTCTGCATTTTTTATTTGACAGCTTGCCAAGTTCCAGTTTTTATCTGATCATCTTTGCATCAATAATACATGAGGCTGAGATCTTCTGAAAAGCGGATGCTTTTTTTTTCTTCCCATCACTGAATGCTTTGCCTTTGCCAGCAAAAATATTGATTTGGATTTAATAATCTGTAGTCCGTTTGGTTTGATCACACTTAGCAGGAAACCCTAATCAGAACCACGGCCACATATCCGCCAACATAGAATCAATTGCTCTTCTCTAAGAAATGCAATCGTTGAACACCTGATCCATACTATTGCTTGTTATGCGTAATTGATTAAAGGTTTGACACAGTTGAGACTGAATGGCCCTAGCATTCTGTATTCAGAATATTTCAACAACAGAAAGTGGTAATCCAAAGAATCCGTGCTCCAGGGAGATGATGTTTCTGATTGTAATTTCTTGTCACTCCATCAACATACATTTTGTCGACATTCTACTCTTCTAGGATGGTAACAATGTGGCTGATCTCAGGCTGTTCCTATTTCCACTTGTTCCTGTTCAAGATTACTGTGTGTGTAACAAGCCTCTGCTATCACCTGCCCCAAGCATTGTTATAAATAATCAGCGTCAAGAAAATGACCTGGCTCGAAACTGGGAGAGCCTTCCAGTAGCACATCTTCATCCATTGTCTTATTTCCATGGAATGTCACCAAGGACACCTTATAAAATTCAGCATTCCTGTCTGAAATAAATGACAAAATGCTGGTAAGTGAGAGAAATGCTAACTCAGCGGTGCTGAAACAATTAATTCACACTCTCTGGGTTAGATATTGGATTTTTTTTAATCTCTCCAAACGATTTGAATGTACAGCTCAGGCTGAAGACTGGAGGTGGAAGGTGAGACCTCACTACTCTCAGTGGGGCTGTGAGGATGCTCTCATGGGCTTGTTAGAAATGTGAATCCCTCAGAATCCCTCCCATGTCCACTGACTCAGAATCTGCATTCTTTCAGACCTCTCTCAGGAAGGTTGGTAGCACATTAAACCTTGAGAAGGGCTGATCTAAGCTGCCACAATATGAAAACACATTCAAGTAAGGCAAGTTGGTTATGCCAATCTTCTGATACTTTAGAGGAAATGGAATACAGTACACTTTGTTTTGGGCAATTCTGGCTTTGACCCCTGGGTATTCTTGGCGCTAACTGTGTTGATTTGGGGAAGTTTCTTGCTATGGTTTGGCTTTTGGCTTTCCTCCCCAAAGAATGGAAATCTGATCTTCATTGTGACGGGTGGGAAATGACACAATTTCAAAAGATAGTGGCACATCCTTCCATCAGTGGGGTCCCAGCCTCCCTGGCTTTTTTGACTTGTCTTTCTGCCCATGTTCTCACCATGTGCCATTGAGGAAGGATAGGCAGAAGAAGGCCATCACCATTGCTGAGCCCGTATCAGCATCGTGTGGTAAGCCCACAACATGATAAGCTTCTCTTAAAAGGTTAAAATTATAAGAAGAAAAATAGACTAGTTCAGCACTCTACGCTTTGGTTTACTCATTTGTGTGATGATATGAATGGGGCCCATTTTTCCTAGCACTGTTGTGAAAATGTATCAAAAGAAAGCATGTACAAGAATGCATGTAAAGTGCTTAATGTACATGTTGGGTGCATTGTGGGAAAGGAAGATGTTTTGTTCAACAGCAATTCTAATATTAGTATTTTTTCCCTTTTGTGTGAGTGTGTGTGTGTGTGTGTATGTGTATACACTAGAATATACTTGAGTGTGTGTGCCTGAGGAGGTCCAAGGGTGACACAGCAAATCATCCTAGATTGCTGTACTTTCTTATTGCTTTGCTCTGGGGTTTCTTGGACTCCACCTTCCAAGGCTGAAAGTGCAGGCCATCTCCATTTCTGCCCCACATTATATGGCACCTGAGATCCAATCTCAGGTCCTTGTGTTTGTGAGGCAAAGGCATTAATCCCTGAGCCCTCTCCGCAGTCCTTAGGTTTTATTCTTTCCAAACCCCTGAGATTGTTCAGCTGTCTAAGTGAGGGGAATAATGCTTTCTTAAAACACATCTCTTTAATCTTTGACATCCATGAGCGCTCCTACAGAAGCTGGCCGGGATGTCCATCTTCCCTTTTCAGCTTACCCTGGGTCTCACCCATCTTTTACAAGAGGAACAACACAGAGGTGAATGAATGCTTACAAAATCAGGGCAATGGTGAGAAGCCCCTCACTTGCAGTCTGGAGGGGGGGTGTCAGCTTAGTTTTCTCTGGAAGCTACTTCTCATTGTGTGCAGAAGGACTCACAAAGCTGCTTCCATGTGAGGGTGACTCTATTCACCGAAATGTGGTCGATCTGGAAAGCTTTCAGGGCTCTTTCTCATCAAATCCAAACAGGGACTGGAGATTTGATTAAAACAACCAGGGCCCCGCCTGCTCTGTGCTCTGAACCATTGATGGGAGCCAGACATGTCCCCTGGTGTCCATAGAAACATTGTTCTTATTTTTCAAAATTAATCCAGCTGAATTTGCAAGGCTGCATCACCTCCATCCAAGCTGCAGACAGCCAGGACAAAGAGCTGTTTTGAAGTTCCCAGCTGGGAACCGTGCCCTCAGCAAATACAGTTGATATAAATAAATGGTCTCTTGCCTGCCTACATTCATGCCCATCTGTTTGGAGGGCATGGTGCCCAATCAAAAGTTGCCTAGATGCTCGCCACGGGCCCCCCCCGTGCCAAGGAACGAAGATTTTTATGGCAGCCTGCCTAAGGCTGTGAGTGCCATCTTTTCAGTAGTGAGTTCCCATCCTGGACCTGAATGGGAGACCTGGCACTGCATGCTTCCTGACTGTTGATCACACCTGTTGACAAGGCTGTGCCAAGCTGCGAGAAGAGGGAGAGAAGGAAAAGGGCTATGTAGGAGCATCTTGGAGCTCACAGGGCCTGATGAGCTCACTGAGACAGATTCTAATTAAGTAGAGAAAATCTATGCCTGTGAATGTTCCCATGGGGGCACAAGATGGGTGGGTCAAGCTTACTGTGCTTTATCTCATGGGTGGAGTGCAATCTGTTACCAGCTGGCGACTGTAACCCTGTCTAATATGGGAGATACAATAGAATGTTAGCGTTCGATGACATTAGGAGCCCCCCCCCAAAAAAAAAACCCAAGAGGAATGAATCATGCTCAGGCCAACACAGTATCCCCGGTACCCAATTTTCACCCACCTATTGGCACCCATGAAGTCTGATGTGCACATGTGTGTCACAGCACACAAAACCCAGGAGTTGATTGTGCTCTGTATCAACAGAACTTGAGAAAGCAGGACAAAGCATAATGGGGGGGGGATTAAATTCTCCCTGAGATGGTTAAGTTCAGTCAGAAATAAACTCATGTACTCAGATCACCAGGGGCTCCAGACAGCTTCCTCAGAGCAGAAGACAGTGAATGGCGTGTCCCTGGACACTGTGGACCCTGGGGGGCTGAAAGTAGTGGTCTCAACAACAAACGCCTTGATGGCAGGTAGTGAGCATTGTTAAGAAATGCAGGGACAGGAGTGATGACTCAGAGGTTAAGAATGTCTCTCAAGCAGAAAGTTCTGAGTTCAGATCCCAGGTCCCATGTAAAAATACCAGGCAGAAATGGCCTGCATTTCTGGTTCTGGTGGCAGAAACTGGGAAATCCTGGAGTGAAGCAAAAAAGGAGATAGAAGCAATCCAGGATGACGCTCAACGTCACCCTTGGTTCTCTACAGGGACACACAGTCTCTCTCTCTCTCTCTCTCTCTCTCTCTCTCTCTCTCTCTCTCTCTCTCTCTCTCACACACACACACACACACACACACACACGCACAAGAAATTCAGGCATGCCCTCTTATGCTGTGGAAGAAAGGTGAGACGCAGCTGACAGAAAGTATCAAAGCAGCATGCCTAACTTACAATTAATAGGCATTTTGTTGGTCCATTTGATTTATATTTCCACTGGTTTATTTAACTCTGAATATTCTGCCAATTGGTGGGCTTGTGGCTAATTTCTGGTGGAAGGCTAGGAGATATTTTTCCATGATGTCCAAGAGCTAATCACTGGTACTAACGAACGGGTACCTATCCCTGCCCCACCAGAAGAGGTCTCACTTTTGGTATTGAGTTAAGGATTTTGAGATGTAGCGATAACTTGAGATTTCTAAGTGTCATCCCAGGACCCTTGTCAGGAGAAGAAGGAGACACAGCGAAGGAAGTGGAGTCAGTGATGTGTTCTGAATATGAAGGACCAGAAAGTAGCACAACAGGTGAAGCAACAGTTTCTTGTTTCCGAGCTTCAGAAAGTAGCATCACAGCACACTTTGATTTCAGGCAAGGGAGTCTGATTTTGGAGTTCTTACTGTTCTTCAGAATCTGCACGAACAAGGGTATTTTGTTTTAAGCAGGCAAAGGAAACCAGTAGCACCTTTGTTATTACACAGTAGACGACATGGCCCACGTGGGAAGCTGAGAGCCTTTCAAGGTTAATGTAATAAAGGCATTGACTACTTGGGGAGCACCAACTACAGTCACCCCTTGAGTACTGTGGGGGTCAGGGACACTGGCCACAGCAGAACGTCTGAGTATAACTTTTGATTCCTCCCAAACTTAAATGCTGTTGAACAGAAACCTTACAGATATACATACACAGTTGATTAATACATCTTTTTTGTGTTAGGTTATTTGCATTATATATCATGACAAATATTCAGTAACCTCAAGGAATCACTTTGGATTGTGAGATATAATTCCCCACAGGGAGGAGTGACTCGATGGACATGAGAGTGTCACATGGCATCTTTTTTTTTTATAATACTCATGGGTACTAACTTTTTAATTTTATTTATTCTTTGATATTTCATAAGTGAATACAATGAATGTATGTCATTTCACCTTTACTACCTGGTCCTGTCCTCTCTGCTTTTCCCACTGTAAACCTTCTTCAAATCACTGTGTGTGTGGCTCACTGGGTTTCATCTGGATTGCCTGTACTGGCAAGTGCCTGAGCTCTTGCTGGAGCATTGATCATGTGTTTATTAGTGGATATACCTCTGAGGAAAGTGGTTCCCTTTCCTCCATCCAGCATTAGCCCTCAGTAATCTCTCAGGGGGTGTGGAGCCTCTTGCGATCATCCCATGTCTCTGACATGGCGTTTACATGGTAATCACAGCACATCATCTCACAGCAATGGTAATGGAGTATGTATACAGTTAGTTACAGCGTATCCTATATTTAATTCTTTGCAATTAGGATTTAATTCTGTACCTTCATCTTTGCTTCTATTTCTCTTAAATGTATTGGGTGCCACACGTGACCTATGTTTCTATGCATGGTAGTTATAATTTTTAACTTTTTATAGTAGACTTGTAAGTAGAATTTTTATTGCAAGTGATTCAGTACATTTTAGAATAGCTATGTTTTATGCATTCACAACATATATTTTTCTTATTATTTTGCTGTTTTTATAATACACCATTTATCTGTAATTATCTCTCAAATGGTCTCAGTTCTTGCTTTAAAGAACCCACACATGGGCTGGGGATATAGTTCAATGGATAAGGTGCTTGTCCTATAAACAGGAGGACCAGAGTTTGGACCCTCAGAACCTACATACAAGCTGAACAAACTTTAAGGGTTGTTCAAGAGTTAACTGCAATTAACTTATCTGTCTTTTCCTCATAATTCATTGACCATTTTTTTGTATTTCTTTCAATCATAAAATACTGTGATAAACTCAATGGTTATGTCTCATTTTTCCTTATTGGCACTGTGCAAGCATAGAGTTCTACAAAAAAGCTCTCTAATATATCTCATCACTATACTTGTTAATGCTTAACTTGCCAGACCAGAATTCCCTTGGAATTATTTTGCATTCTAATGACAAACATTCAGATCCCAAAGGCAGGGTATGGGGTTGGAACAGTCATTTAGATTCAGGTTCTACTAATATCAATGTTTTACCATTATATTATGTGCCGGACAGTGGACACCACATATTAAATATTTGGACTCTCCTGAGCAACTCAGTGGATTAGCCGAGCTATGGTGGAGTACACCTGCAATATGAGATCGATGAGATTATTAGCGGTCAAAACCTAGTTTGTTTCTCTCAGCAACTAATATAACTCTTAGGACTGTCACACTGGTTGAGTGTGATCAGCACGAGCCTGTCTATCTGGATAGCTGCCCATCACTCTGTCTAGCAGCTGGCCCGTTTGTCACTTGCCTGATTGCAACTGTCTTAACCTGCAAATCAGACTCTTTGGACAGGATTAATATTTTTCTGCTGATAGTATACCTTCTCTGATTTTATTTTTTCTTCATTGCAGCATAACATATATGATGGACATAACATACAGCATATACGTACTTGAATATATATACATGTATGCATCCATCTATGCATATATGTATATGTACATATATAAACATGCATGCATACATACACATGTAAATAAGGCCATATAATCAAATTAAGCTCTCTCAGAGACTAGTGTATGTACTTCAAAGTAAAACCTGCCCTGAAAGGGAAAGAATGCTAATTATTTTTACTATTTTGTTTTACATTTTTAAAAATATTGTTTATTTATTTATTTGTTTGGTTATTTATTTATTTATTTATTGTGTGTGTGTGTGTGTGTGTGTGTGTGTGTGTGTGTGTATATCAGAGGGCACTGTATGTCCCTGCAGAGGACCAAGGGTAACTTTGAGAATCATCCAGATTGCTTCTACCTCCTTCTTGCTTTCTAGGGCTGGAAGTACAGGCTGCTGCTATTTCCGCCTGGCATTTTTACATGAGACCTGGCATCTGACTCAAGACCTTCTGCTTGCGAGACAGAGTCTTAACCTCTGAGCCATCTCTCCCGCCCTATTTTTAGTAAAGAAATTTATTTTTTGAAGTTACCAAAAATTTCAGAAAAATGAGACTTCTCCAATCTTTACATTACTTGTTCCTCTTGAAAAAAAGTTAATGACATCTTTTCTAAATTGACTGAATCTTATCCATGTTTCCTATCAATCGATCTATTTCAGCAAACATTTTAAGTACTTGGCACACTGAGAAAAAAAAGCTCTCATTTCTTCACCTACTAGTTGGACTTTCTTCTTCCAAAGCTTTCTTTTAACAATAAAAGCAAATAAAAATATTTTTTTGTTGGTGAATCCTTGCCTCAAAGCAATTTTCATTTATTTTTTTTGCTTGCAATCTGGGTTAGTGATAATTCAATCTTCCATTATGAAGATAGCCTCAGTATTTGAGATGCGTATCGGAGTGAAAATGAAAGCATTTGAATAGAATTCAATAGACCGGAGAAGAAAATAATCAAAATACTATTCATTCATTCACTTATCAACAAACATTTATTGGCCATTTAGTTGCTTTCCTAGCCTACCATTTTTTCACTTCTCTCCCTTGCTGTCTCCTACAAACGGCCACCATAGTTAAGGAATGCAGAATTCAAAGATGAAAAAAACCCATCCTTAGAGCCTAATAAAGTAGGTCTAAAGATGCGTTGCTAGTTCTATTATGGGAAGATGCATGGGGGGCATCTTTGTAGGGGGGTACAAGGGTAGGCTTTGTACTAGAGGGGAGCACCAAAGCAGAGGACTCAGAAGGAGTATCCCAAGTGCTGTGGTGTTGATATGCTTCCTGCAGCTTCATAGCGAAGCTTGATTGTCATTACAGAAGAACTGAGGTGAGGGGAGAAAGGGACATTGATGTGGTTTCTGGTTACCAGGGGCACGTATTTCCTTATAGTGGGAACTGCATAGTAGAAGGCACGGATGGAGACAGACTCAGGAGGCCAGTTCAGGCCACTGCAGCCATCAAGAAGGAAGAGAGAGAGAGAGGGAGAGAGAGAAAGAGAGAGTGAGAGAGAGAGAGAGAGAGAGAGCGCTGGAGAGAGGGCTGGAGAGATGATTCAGGGGTTAAGACTCTGTCTCACAAGCAGAAGGTCCTGAGTTCTGATCCCAGGTCCGTGTAAAATTGCCAGGAGGAAACAGCAATGGACTGAACTTCTGGCCCTGGTGGACAGACCCTGGAAATCCTAGAGCCAAGCAAAAAGGAAGTAGAAGCAATCCAGAATGATTCCCAAAGTCACCCTTGGTCCTCCACAGGTATACACAGTGCCCTCTGACACACACACACACACACACACACACACACACACACACACACACACACACACATACACGGCAGAGAGAGTAAGAGCAAACTGAGAGGAGGCAGGTCCGGGCTATCAAACCTCAAGGCTGGCCCCCTGCGACCACTTGCCTCCAACAGGGCTCCGCCTTCTAAAGGGGCCATGACCTTCTCGAACATTAATGTCCACTAATGATGCAAACACACGAGCCAGTGGTGGGCGACGCATTCAAACTATGACAAGGCCTTTAACAGGTGTTAGGTTGTGAAGAGAGTCTTCCTGACGTCGACATGTAGTGACAAACAAATCACCCCAAGGGGAGGGAATCGCACCGAAAATGGGCACCAAAGTCAAGGACCTATTGGGGTTCACACCCAAACATGCTTTCATCAGCTAAAAGAAAAGATGAACAGGAGGAATAGATAGTGTATGGAGGGGACCAACAGTGGTTGACCAGAGTTGTTGGAGAGTTAGGAAGGAAGGGTGCTGAGCCTGGCAGGGGGGCATCGCTGTCAATGTTCACATAATCCCACTCTGTGTGACAGTGTTTCCATTGCGCCGAATCACTCCTCCTTGACAAAGCTGCCAAGGGCTGTGCAACCAGCATGAATAGATAGAAGCACCCTGACAAGTTAGGTCCTTTGGCCATGATTAAAGAACTTGGAAATGGTGAATCTGGGTTCATCTTGTCTGGATCTCTAATCCACCCTTACCAACAGCTCTTGCTGTCCCTGGGCAAGCGTCTGGATCTGTGTGGAACAGATGACACGGGCTGTGGTCAAGGAATTGGGATCAAGTAGCAGGGGGGCGCCCAGGAAGGACGGGAGGTGCAGTGTGGGTGCCCAGACGGCCACGCTGTCTGCACGGAGGGTGCGTGGGCAAGGTCGCTGGTGTAGGTGAGGGAGGTGCAGGGAGCGTAGTGTTGGGGAGACAGGAGCAGACATGATTTATTTAAAATGTACTTGAGCTGACTCTGTGAGCATGTGAGGGTCAAGCGTGTCGCGGAATGGAGACAGAGCAATATTCTGGAAGAAACTCCAGGTTTCTGGTCTAGATGATTTAGTGGGTGACAGAACGGGACGCTTAGCCATCGAGTGGCTCACAATTACAAAGTCAAATACTAGGATGCACTCTCTTACCTACTTGTAACTTTACATTCATGGCTGATCCCTCTCCAACTCCTCCTCAGGCCTCTTTCAGTCTCCAGCTACTGCTCTTCCATTCTCTGTCTATGAAGCTGTTTCTGACCTCACATTTGAGTGAGATAAGATGGTCACCGTCCTTCAGAGCCTGGATGATTGCACAACAGGATGACTACAGTTAATAATAATGTATTGTACACCTCAAAATTAGAAGAGTTTCACAGTGTTCCCCTCACAAAGAAAGAATAAAAGTAAGAGCTGATAGATTTGCTAATTACCTTGAATTGATGGTTAGGCAAAGAAAAATCCTATCGTACCCCATAAGCGCTACAATGATTGGATGAGAATTAAAATTTTTTAACAGCCAACCCTTGTGTTTTTGCTTACTGAAAGCCCAGTGTTGCTCTAAAACCTTATTCATATTAATTTCCTTGTGGCATCCCTATGGGATCGTTCTCTGCGTGCTGTGGTTCTGTGTGTTACAGAAGAGGTAGGTACAGGTGATGTGACTTGCCCTGGTGCACATCAGAGCTAGAAATGGAACCCTGGCGCTAAATGGCATCACAGAACCATACTTCATTATGTTTGTAAATACTACTGTGTGACGTCACTTAGACGGAATAACTGTTTATGAGAGCACGTGATAAGTTTATGGACCTCCATGGTATCTGTGTGCATGTCTTAAGGGTGTGTCTTCTCTCCAGTTCCCTTGAGGCTCACAAGCATGGGGACTGGGCTCTCATCTAGACATTTCTACTATGTCTTGAGCAGTCGTCTCAGTGACTGTGTTTGCAGTGGGATCTCTTTCTTACACATTACATGAGTGATAAGTTCCAAGCTGCTGTGACTATATTACCTCCTTTGATAATAACACCAGCCAGAAAAGTCAGGGGTGGTGGCTTCTTGCTATTCCTATTTTTTAAAGTACATATAGGAAGGGGGACATGGGCAGAAGAGAGTGACCCAATTAAATGTGAAAGTTCAGTTGGGAGACTTATCAATCACTTTTGCTCATTATAACAACTGTAATATGTTTAGCCCATTTTCTTTTTTTTCTCTTTGCCTATAGTAAGGTGCACCGGAAGGGAGCCAAACGATGCCAGAGATAATTTGTGATCTTGTCATTATCTTTTACAGTCACATCAGGGAAACAGCAAGGACATGAACACATAGGTTACGTTGACAACCAAAAAGGACAGAAAAATACAAGAGTTGACCTCGACTGAGGGCTTAATTAATTGCTTAACTGGCCTTAATGTACTGTAGTCTCCAGGAAAGGGTCTGGTGTGCGTATTGAAAAATAAGCAGAGATACATAAGTAGATTAAAAAGTCAGGGGAACAGACCATTTGCCACGAGGGCACAGCCCTCACCCCTTGAGCACTGCCCACCTTTGTCACTCTGACCTTCTATCCACTTACCAATTCAGAGGAAATTTAGGAAAATAGCCCTTATCAGCAGTGTGCTGTCAAGCTGCTCACAGGCAAGACAAGGATGCTGATCTTTGTTTTTCTGTTAAAATTCGCCTCTCTTCTTCTATCATCTGTATCAATTGTCTCATTTCTTCCTATTACTTGAAGCTCATTTTTTCTCCCCCAAGACAGTCTACTTTAAGAAATAAGATTACTTATTTTTTTTTCCTCTTCATTTGCTTTCTTGTTTGTCTTCTCTTCTCATCAGTGTAGCTCTGGGGAGAAGGGGAGCTACTCCCCCCAATGGGGTGCCCACTGGAACGTTCTCCTCACACCGGCAAATGTCTAGACACATGTCATTAACAGTAACCCAATTGGGACTTGGTAAGTCAGACACAGAAAACCATGAGAGTGGGAGGGAGACTGGTGGGGGGAAGTAAGTCTGCAGTGGGAAAGAGCGGGGGGTTGGGATTGGGAAATAAGGGGTTAACAAAGGACATGAATTCATGTCTAAAGCTTTAAAAGAATGTAGATAAACAAGTAAATAAATAGTATTAGCAGCAATACCAAAAATAAAAATCAACTCAGGCTCCTTTAAGGCTAGATTGACTTCCGAGGTGATCTAGTGGTCTCTGCTTTCTACTGATGGTGTCTCTGTGTAATCGCCTCCCTTCGAGACTGAGTTAAACCCGGAGATCGGGACGCATCAGCCAAAGTGATAAGACAGATGTCGCTTCCGCTGTGAGGTTGTGCATGAGTTCTTTTTCTTGGGGCTGAGACCAAATACCTGAACGAAGCAACTTACGGGAGGAAGGGTTTATTCCGACTCACAGTCTGAGTGTAGATCATCGTGGCAGGGGAAGGACACGGTATCAGTGACTCTCAGCTGTGACAGCAGGGGCAGGAGGCTACTTGCTCTCATCTGAGCAGATCGGGAAGCACATGAAGAGAAAGGAGAGACAACCAGTGCTCAATTGACTTCCTCCTTCCCTCCTTCTATTCAGTCCAGGACGGGGGGGGGGGGAATCCCACCCACCCACATGGAGGGAAGGTCTTCTTCCCTCCGTTAATCCTTTTTGAAATTTCCTTCACTGACACACCTGGAAGTGTGCTTCAGTGATGCTTTTGGCACCTTGAGAGCAGGCTCTCTCTCTTTGGCCCTGTCAGCTACTGGGCTTCCATGAGGCAAGCTGCCATGTTGGAGAAGTCCACCTGCTAAGGACCTGAGGGTCGTCACTATTGATCCCTTAGCCCAGTAGTGTGCCAAGAAGCAAAATTATCTAGCAACTGTTAGGGCCCCAATGGTGACAACATCTGCACCAGACCTTTTAGACGAGACCATATGTATGGGCTAACACCTTGGTTACAGCATTTCAAAGAACAATGAAGCAAAGGATCCGGCTAAACCAATTACAGATTTTGGCTTAAAGAAAAAAATGAACTCATTTATGTATGCTGTTTTGCACACTATTATTTTAAGGTAGATTTGTTATGTAGTAATTGATTACTAATATATCTCCCTTCTAAGCAGCCCTACCCTCAAGGTACCTCTTTTCAGGCAGTTGTCTATGTAGCTCTATTATTGTACTTGGACCTCAGTATTCTAATTCTGTTTGTCTTGCTTTGCTCTAAGCTTCTTGAGGGCAGTGACCTGATTTATCTCTCAGCACAGCACCTGGATCAGCAGTGATCGTGCATTAAGTAATGAACATGTGTTCCGTAGCTCTCCCTGTAGTCATTGCTCAGCTAGTCATCGCATACAGTTGGCACCATTAGGAGTAGAGAAGATGGCTTGGCTTTAGCAATCCGAGATCACTGTTTAAATCTTTCTTTGGTCATTGCCTTCTTCAGCTCTTAGAATAACATGTCAAAGCTATTCTAAGGGCTGGAAGACAGGAGCAAATTTTCACCTTCTTTGATCTTTCCAGTCAATCTCAAGAATTAAGTTTCAGAATCCAAGGTAGAAACAAGGAAGTTCATGACTTGGGCGGAGTTGCACCACTGATGAGCAGCCCAATCAAAGTTAGCATCTGAGTATGTGTAGTTTCTAATTCCCTGCAGCGTGAGCATGGACAACGTTGCTACACACCAGGGGAATCTGCCAACAGGAGAATAGCAAAGACAGCGCTCATCAGAAATACCCACTGAGTTCATATTGTGTGGCAGGCATTGGCTGTAAGCCCTTTGAGAGTACTGACTCTTGAACTGCTCATAAAAACCACCAGAAGAAGATGTCAGTGTTATCATCATTTCACTGATAAGCAAATAGAAACAAGGAAAGTTTAGTGTGCTCAAGGTGACATAGCAGAGTGGAACTGGGATTCCCCCAGGGGTTCAGATTGAAAATTAGCCTGTCTGTAGGGAGAAGGATCCATCTTGGGTCATTTTATTTGTTCTCCTATGCCAGAGAATAGTGACAGCTCACCGCTTGCATGCATTTGAATCTTGGGTTTCTGAAATAAAATCAATCTATTTTTTTCTCTTTGTTAATGAGCTTCCCATTTTCTCAGGAGAGAGACCCCCCTCCTGCTATGGCTTCCCCACTGCAGTGTAGGAGTTCTAATTAAATCTATGCAAAATACTTTTTAAAAACAGGGAATAATGAGAATCTGGAATCAGAAAGGCACAGCTATGATAGCAGCCCTGGATGCAATTTGACCAGGCTGAGTGTCATCCTTTCAGCAGTGGACAGCTATGAGCGATGGGAAGGAGAGGCAGAACATAAATTAGTTTGGGGGAAAGACAGCTTAATTGCAAGAGTTTGTTTTCTTCTCAAGCAGGGGCACAGCGCATTATGCTATTCTCCGATTACTTACTGAGAAGAATTTCAGTCTTTGTTATCTTTTTCACTGGTTGTAATTCCTCCATGAACAATTGAACAATCCAATGGTGGTGACACATGACTCATGAAAAAAGAACAACTTCCCTCTCTGTCCCTAACACAGAAGCACGGGCACCTCAGAAGCTGTGGCGTTAAAGCTTTTTGGCTGCTTCCCTTGCTATCTGCATGCACATTGCCAAATAGTTTGCTCTTATTACTACTTCTGATTATTTCAGCCTTGGCATCATTCCAAAGAAGGGCTCATCGCTGGTATTTTCTATGTCAACTTAACATTTCTTTTCAAGGATTTCTTCAAGAATGTAAAAGAAAAAACAAAACTGAGGATAAGTCCACATGAAGATTGCATGCGTATCTGCACAAGTACCTTGAGATAGAAGGGCTGGGTAAGAGAGCAGCTGCATGAGACCACGTAAGGACCATCGTCAAGGGGATCTCACTGCTACTTTGGAATAAAGCATGTAAACCAAAGACTAGAGGTATCACTTAAAATTTCATAAATGAGCACAAAGAAAGTGCTCAGCCTTCTATTGCTGCTGTGTTTAAGTACAAACATGCATATACTACCAAGAGAATGCTTTTGAAAATCAATGGTGGTATGCACCATTGGCCACGGGGCTGGGATGTTCTTTGGCACGGTAGCCCACTACTGGAAATGTGTCCTAAGGAATTAGAACAACTGAAGCAAAACCCCTCCATGGACCCCCATGTTCATTGTAGCCTTAGCAACTAGTGAGATAATGAGAGTGAATAGGGAGGTACTAATACAGTGTTTGCTAAATTAATATAAATCTTTAAAGTATTATTCAGCTATTAAAGGTGATGTGGCTGTTAGTTTTAGAGGTCTTCTTTACAATTTAGAGCTAAGCCTTCAGGCATACCTACAATAGAGGTAGGGCCTATTAGTAAGGGCCTCTAAGTGAACCTGTAAAGGCACAATCTAGTTAATATAGGAAGACCTCGCTCATGGGGGGGGTAACTACTCCCTGGACACATGGATAAGATGGAGAGAGGTTTGGTTGGCTTTGGCAGACTGGCATGCTGTTCCTGTGTATATGGTATGGCCTGCTCTCTGGGCTGATGTTGGTATAATTCATCTGTTGATAAGCAACTGAGACCTAGGACCAGGAGCACTGTTTAACCCTTCGTTCCTCAAGTCCTGTGGTTATATCATCATTACAGTACCAGGAAGAGTAACTAAGACAGGCACACAAACAAGAGCCAAAGATATGTGAAGACATGAAAAATGTGATTTACTGCTAACTGAAGAAAGCCCAGCAAAAAAATAGTTTATATCACTCGGCGCTCACCATAAGCAACGTGTGTGTACACACAGTGACAAGGATGTGAATTTGGACCAGTCTGAATGCGGCATTGCAAGCTGTGTGTCTTGGACTATCGAAGTAATACTCCTTTGAGGCTTATTTGTTGCATCCATAAAGCTGGAAGAAAACATCAACCTTTTAGTGCTGGTATAAAGCATGACATATGTGATCAATAGTTAATCCAAGTACCCAACATTTCTAGTAAGGGCTCAATAGATGGTTACAGGATCACTAATATGTAAACCAAAACTAGAGGGCAATATCCAGGACTAAGGGAACGAATGTTAAGGGGTGGAATTATTATATATGCACTCCCTTTCCCCTTTAAGAATTATATTTATAGAGTTGGCAAGATGGCTCAGCAGGTAAAGGTCCTTGCTAGCAAGCATGACGATCCTCAACTCCATCCCTGGAATACATGTAAACATGAAAGAAGAGAATTTAGTCCACAAAGCTGTCTTCTGACCTCCCCATGCATTCCATGGCGTGTACACCCAATGTATAGCATCCATACGCGTAGCAATAATATAATTTTGAAAAATTTCTTCATGAATAAATTATAATCTCATATGTAATTTTTATTATGCATAGATAAATATATGTTTAAGGAGAAAAACAACATCCATTTAGCTCCTTCATCTACATATATGTACATATGTAGATAGATAGATGATAGGTTGATATATATGTTTACATGTAAACAGATAGATGATAGGTTGATAATTAGATAGGCAGATAGAGATAGCAGATACTATAAGAATTTGAATTTAGGGGAACCATGAAAAGGGCCTTTGTCAGTCAGACCCATGACCAGGAAGGTGCCACAAAGAAATAAATGTGGGGGGAAGAGAAAGCAAAGTTGGGAGCCCACATTATCACTCTTCTGTTCTCTATTGCCCTTGGCTCTCTCAGCTCTTTGTTCTCCTGTGGACAATTGCTGCTGGAACCAGTGCATTCCTGCTAAGTGGCATTTTAACCCGGGTATTCCCACGACTTCATGTGATTTCCTTAACTGGCATTTGCATGGCAGATGGTGCAAATGGCCTAGCAAATATATACTGGGTCAATGATGGGAAAAAACCTGCCGGATTGATGGCTTTGTTGGCTGTGTGCCCTATGCAGACATGAGACTGGAAATTGCATGGGGGCTCGATTTTTCAAACCACCTTGTGGGCTTTCTGTCCTTCCCTTACTATGTGCCATGAAGGGGACAGGTGAGGACAGGGCTCGTACAGTTGGCTTCACTTTTAAATAGACATTCATGTGGGCAGATGGGTTGGCACCTGGGTGTGGAGCTAGGATGCAACCTTTCCACCCCTAATACTGCCTGCATCAGATTTGTTCAGGGATGGGAGCCAAAATCTTAACCTGTTCATGTCTAGATTATTCCATAGGATAAAATTAACCTTTTCCCAAGAGTGTCATGAAGACTAACTTAAAGTTAAGTCAACGTCTTCATGCCTAACTGCTTCTAGGGATGGAATTTTTACCATTGATTTGACTTCTGTTTCTTCTTTACTCCTGTGGCTTTCTTCTCTATAGAACAATTGCTTTTATGTTTGTCATCTTCCCAACTAGACCATGAACTCCCGGGAGCTGGAAGATAAATCTGCAGGTGCTTGTCTTCCTTATGATACTTTCTAGGACTCTGGCGAAGGTTCCGAATCAGAGCCTAGTATATGCTCATTAAACATGCCCAGCTGGCCTGGTTCATAACACTGTGGCAGGGTTGACAAGATTGACAGTGGGAAAGGAAGCTGTGGGCAAATCTGGTGGGTGACTTGAATAAGATTCCCAGAGAACTGACTTTTGAAAGTCATTCTTGGACTTCTACTTACTCCATGGTGTGAACATGCTCTCTCCTTCCTCTCTCTCTCAACTTTCTCCTTCCTCTCTTTCAACTCATTCTCTCTTCCTCCTCTCTCTAAAACAAATAGATGAAATATTTTAAGAAGACAATAATGTAAGAAGCTTCTCTGCCCATCAAGGTGCCTGTACCTTTTAATAAATCACTAGGTGATTCCGCGCATGCTGTGTTGCATAGATAAGATTCCACAAGAGTGGCTCCTTACTCTACACCTTCAGGGTCAAGCTTGTGACCCTGAAGTTCCCATCCTGTGCTTGCTTTCAGATCCTGATGGTGCTTCTTCCAGTGCTTCTTCTGCCCTGTTGTTCCAGAAGAGTCACTGTTGTTTCCCTGCCCACGCAAAGCCCACGGTGTTAGAGTTTCGGTCCTTAGTGCTAGGGGTGCGTTAGGGGCAGCTGCACTCAGGGAAGGCAGGGACAAGGTAGAGCTGGAGCCTGGAAAGGTGAGCACAGCCCCGGGGAACAGCTCAGTGGTAGAACTTGCAGGAGAAAGTGGGAGGTCAGCCAGGAATGGCCCCCATTCTGTGAGATATGTATGTCACAAATGCCACATGCCCTTCAGAGCGATGGATGGGGGCGGGACAGGAAGAGAAGGCAGATGTGTAGGTCAGATGCTAATGTACCCTGTGTGGCGTGTTCAAGAATACTTTTTTCTGATGATTCTTTGGTTGTTATTTAAATGTGGCCTTTGCTTTTCTAGACTGAGGCAGGGCTATGCACTCAAGTCTATTTTTTGAAGTACATATAACTTTTGCATATATAGACATAGTGAAGGAGGGCTTTTATTTGTAGAATATAAATCCTGCAAAACTTAATTCAACTGTGAACTCAACTGTGTATTCTTTTGTATGTGTGTGTGTGTGTGTGTGCATATATACAAGAGGGCACTTGTGTGTATATGTGCCTGTGGAGACCCAAGGGTGACTTTGGAAATTATGTTGGATTATTATACCTATTTATTGCTTTTTTTCCCTGGGTTTCCCAGATTCATGCCTTCAAGGGTCAGAATTATTTTCCTGGCATTTTTCTGGGGATCTGGGGATCTGAACTCAGATCCTTTTGCTTGCAACAAGAAGGGCTTTCACCCCTTGGACCTCAATTTGTATTCTGAACCCTGTTGGGCTCAAAAGATGATATGATCCCTACACTATATTGGCTGATCAAAGCTTCCTATAGACAGACACCTTTAAATGTAATTTCAGAAGAGAAATGCAGAAAACCAATTTTCTGCCCGACTTACCAGGGATACTTCACTTGTAGAAGTCAAAAATCACCTCCAGTCCGTCATCCTGTTGGTTTTGGGAAGCCCACACTAAGTTAGAGGCTAATCTGAATTACACAGTCATTTGAAAAATGACATAATTTCTTTACATGTAATCCCCGAGTTGATGAGCAACTAAGTGTTGCTAAGTTGAAGTCCTTTGGGCCTCCTTTTGTGAAGAGATAATTAGCTCATTAATGGGAATGAAGCAAGAACTCTGAAAGCACTTGAAAATATTATTTTCCACATGGACCTAAGGTTTCCTGTGGCTTCTTGAATGTGGCTGCTTGGTTAGGGTCATTGTGTCCCCTGACTTTACCAAGATGAACTTTAGCCTGGTCTAGGTCAAGAATGAACGGGGACTGAACTGGCCCGGCCTGCAGACATTGACTGTCATTTGTGAACATGGCAGGTAAAATTCCAGACCCCATATCAAAATGTCCAATTTTCCCTCTAGGATACCTTGGGGAGAAAACGATCATCAAGATAATGATTATTACAATTTATAGAAGCCTTTTATTGTCCCTTTTTGAATGATTTTTTTTTGTTTTAAAAATCCCACTATAGGCAGGAAGAAATTAAGTTGAGAGGGAAAACAAGAGCTTTATAGGCCATCTGCTCTGACTTTCAAATTTAAATTTTATACATAAGAGTGCATTAGCTGTGGGGAAAGAATATGATCACATTTTTTTTAGCTGTCTGAGCGATGAAGAAATTTCCCTCTTCGGGCTTTCTGCTTGCAAGTAAAAAGGGCCGTTTGCTAAGGAAAATGAAAAGGCTTCGATGTGGGAGAAATTTGCTTTTCTCCATCTTATATTTATGGAAGGCTGAACTTATACAACTCTTTATAAAATATGAAAGAACAGCCCACGCCCCAGGAGTTTGCTGGGGACGTTAGCCAAAGTGTTCCCCAGCACCTGAAAAAGAGAAAACAGAATTGGTGGAAACCTGAAGGCGATGTGGCAGGATGGAGAGGAGTGGGTTTCCAGGGTGACAGAGGCCAACTCCCTTTTTTGAACCTAGCCCCCCAACACCACATCTGGTCCTAGCGGCCTATCCCTCTGGGAATCCACTTTCTCATGGTGGGACGGGGACGGGCAGAATCGCATGGACAGCTGGGAGGAGGGAAGGGTCCCCTGACGCTGAGAAAAAGGGGCGACAGTCACAAGACTCACCCTGGCCACCACTGCCCCCTCCCCCACCAGTTAAAATGGGTGACTTTCCTTGGAATGTTCCGGACAGCACTTGATTAAATCGGCTTGCTTCTCCTGACTCAAACCAACCTCTCTGGGTGTTGTGTGACAGGGAACCTTGGCACAATTAACATTTGAGCCTCTGCCTGCCTTTCCCACGCTGTGACGTCATGGAAACCTCCATCTTCACTAAATCAGAGGAAGCTTGGCACACAGAGCCAGCCGAGTGCCCTCCTCCCTTTGCTTGTCTGTGAAGGAGGTACAGGGAACCCAAGGTGCCAGAATAATTGCCTAGGGACAGTCCTTAACAGGTGCCCTAAGACCTCACACCTTTAAGTGACTGCTTCAAAGAGGAATAGGAAGCATTGTTTAGGAAAACCTCAACTGAAGAGAGCCAGCTAAAAGGGGACTCTGTGGTTTTCGGCTTTGTGAAAAACAAATTAAGTTCATTGGATTAGATGCCAGTTGGAGAAAATGCCAAAATTAACTTAGTACTAAATAAATAGAGGGGGGAGCTCAGAAGCCAATAGGAAACATAAGCACTGAAAACCAGATTTCATTTAATCATAAGACCTTACAAAATAAATTGCCCCAGGCTCAGGATTCAGAACCTTTTATGTGTGATTATCAGATATGCATCTTCCAGTCCTATGATCTTGAGTCAAGTTCTTTCCTCTCTCATCTGTAAAATGGGGACAATGAAGGAATGTCACTTTGATAGTCCTGAAGAAGGCCTAAATGAGTTAAATGCTTAAAAAGTGCTTAGCAGTATCTCCAACTTTGAAAGGCCTCGATGCATATTAGTTCTTTCTGGGCCAGTGATTCTGAAACTGTGCCTCGGTACATCTGTGTTTCTGGAGAGTGTGCAAATGGAAAGCAAGACTGCATGGGGCCGCATCTCCTTCATCTGCTCAACTTTCAGGTATTTTGTTTTATTTGTATTTGAAATTTCATTTGAGCAATGTCCTCTAAAAGCATTATATAAGATACGTGATCTGGTATGTTTCTCAGTCCGAGGGAAATCTTGACCCTGTTGAGTGGTCGTTCTGCCCTTCCTTGATTCTTTTCAGAATCATTCATCCAGTCCTTTCCAAATCTAGGTCTTTCCAGAGTATCAGAAAGGCTTCTACCATGCTGATCCAAAATCCTGGTCTTCTTGGAGTCTCAGTTTTATTCTCTTCACATGACTTTGTCCTTTCTAACAAAATGATCCCTTTGGATATTGCTAAAAAACCATTGTACCGGTTGAGAGCATTAGATTCAAGCAACAGAAATTGACTCTGGTGAAGCAAGAAGGAAAAAGAATGTCTTGATGAGGTAACAGACTACTCAAAGGATTTTAAAGAGACATGGAGAATAAAGACCAGAAGAAGAGATCAGCAATCAGGATTCCATCTCGGGGAGCGGTATGGACCTGGACAAGCACAATGCCGCTAGGATATCCTCAGTTGAACTTGGTGAGCCGTGGGGGTCTTTTTCTCGTTGACTGTGCCCCATGGGGACATTCAAAAAAAAGTCATTTGCAGTTGAGTGACTAGATCCTATCCTTGCGTTCTAATATGATAAGATTGACTCTCTTTCACGTTATCCCCATGTTGTAAGTTCTATATCTAGCCTTAGACAACAAAAATGTGTGTGTGTGTGTGTGTATGTGTATGCGCGCGCGCACATGTGTTTATCTGAGGGCACTGTGTGTTCCTGTGGAGGTCCAAGGGTAACTTTGGGAATCATTCTGGATTGCTCTACCTCCTTTTTGCTTGGTTCCAGATCTGGGGTTTCCCAGATTCTGCCTTTCAGAGGTGGAAGTGCAGGCTGCTGCCATTTCTGCCCAGTGTTTCTGCATGGGATCCATGATCTGAACTCAGGTCCTTCTGCTTGTGAGCAAAGGCTGAAGTCCTGAGTCATCTCTCTAGTCCCCACCAGAAGTCATAAACTCTGGATCTTATAAAGTCAGTGTGTTTATTTCTCTGTCTTAGCAATCATACCTTGATATTATTACCAGGTAGACAAGCAGAACAAAGACAGGTGAGGGGACAGGCAAAGAGAAAGATGAGATATAAAAGGGATGGTGAGGATGGGGAAACAACCAGTCAGAAAGAAGGACAGAGATAAGATGTGGGAAAAGTTGGGGCAACCAGAGAGAGAGAGAGAAAAACATCAGTGGAAAGTGAAGGGAAAGGTGCCTGTCAGGTTTGTAGCTTCAGGAAATAGACTCTGCTCCCTGAAGAAAACAAAGCACAGCAATTATCTGAAGACACGGGAGGCGTACACGCTCCACAGGAGGTGTGGTAATAGACAGGAAATGACAGCTGGGCCTGAGAAGCTCAGCTGGGAAGTTACAGCAGGCTGGATAGAAAGCCTGACCCCACAGCATCCTTCTGTCACTGCTGCTGGGCTGCCCTGCGACTTCCCACCTGCCCCATCTGTGACCTGGGGTCACAGGTGTGCTCTGGTGAGAATCCCAGCCATTGAGCTACGGGGAACCCTGGTCCAGCGCTTTGATCTCTGTGGCAGAAGGCTCACTCTGTACAGTGTGCAATTAGCGAGAAGTATCTGTAAACAAAACAAGTTAAAGAAGCCAATAATTAACTTCCCCACGATACATTAAAAAGAGAGTCGCTGACAGGTAACTCACTGTATCATAACTCCAGTGCAGGCTTCTTTAAGATACTTGATCATTTGCTACTTGGTGTCTCTGATGATATGTGTCAAAGCAATAACAACTTAGTATACCTGGGGTCTTACTCTTTCTCTTGCTCCATTGCACTGAGTACTGTATATGCTACGACTACTTTCGTTCTTGACCTGCCCCCCATTCTCCTTTACCTTCCATCTCTCTCTTCTGCTGAGTTTCCTTCTTATTATTTGATGCCTTTTGACTCTTGCCATCCCCCCCACTTCCCTGATCCTTGCCAGTCTACCCGTCACCTGTACAACTGTAATGACTTCATGCATCCAATTTGAGCCCCTATGGAAGATGCTCCGCCCAGCTGTCAGAACAGTCTTTCCGAAGTGCAAATCTGAACATATTCTTGCTTCCATCTCTCTGCCTGAAATATTTCAATGGCTTTCCAGTGCTCTTCAATAAAAATGAAGATCTCTGCACAAGATTTTTAAATGGTCTGGCCCCTTGATAGTCCTCTCAATCTTTGTACTTAAAATTCAACAGACGTTGGCAAGGAGTAGCCAAAAATGGAGTGAAGGGGGGATTGAAGTTGGCAATATTAAGAGCAAAATATCTTTTGCATTAGGTTTAATTTTAGGATTAGAGTTTGCCTTAGTCAGTTTCCGTTGCCATAGCAAAATACCCGAACCTGGGAATTTATAGAGAATGAAGACTTATTTAACTCATGGTTCTGGACTGGAAAGTGTAAGAATGTGGTACTAGCATGTAGTCAGAGTCTTCTTGTTGCATTATAACATGGTTAAAGGCAACATATAGTGAGATAGAGCAAGTATACCAACTCAGAATTCTTCTGAGCCACTGATGGCATTATGGGGGCTTGATGTCATGATCTCATCTAATCCAGTGACTTCCCTACCATTGAACCATGAATATATAGGGTTCAGTTTGTAACATCCGAGCTTGCGTTTCTGTAGGCCACAAAGAAACCATAGCATAGTTAATTACATTTGTTGTGTGTGTGTGGCGTATACAGGCCTAATCTTGTGTACACATTTTCTTAACTGGGATCAAGCATCTCTGTCAGATAGCAAGTTGCATTCCTTTGGAAACTTTCAGAGCACTAAAAAGCTACCTGCCACTCCCAAATAATAGTAGGCAGAAACCACAAAGTTTCACCAAGTTCCATTGTTTCTGGCTTCTGTGATCCAGAACTGTGATGGAAACCTATTTAAACAAGATTTTTCATCACCATTGAGTAGCTTTATATTTAAAACAATTAACAATGAAATAAGCCTCTCTTGTCATTCTCCATTTATAGCTCACATGGGAAGTCTAGTGTTTTTACTAATGCATATCTGTCACGTGGCTTCCTTTTGCACTTGACTGAAGCAAAGTTAGCATGCCCCAGCGCACTCATATCCTTACCATCACTACCTCAACCAAAGGTTGTCAGAATTAACCTTATAATTTCTTTCCCAAAATAGAGTATAGATCCTCTTCTACCTAATCTTGATACCCCTGTGCATTCTTCATAGTGTCTTGGTATAGATGCTTATCTGTAGCACTTACGTCAGAAATAAGTCTCCAGTCTCCCAGACAACCCAGTGCTTATAGTTAGGAGTCTCTCTTGCACATCTCTGTAACTTGCCCCATATCTTACTCTTTCTCAAATTCCAAGATTCTGTTATTGCATCATCCAAAGCTGACATTCTCCCTTAAGTGCAGACTTTTGTTGTTGAATGTTCTCTTCAGACCCTTGTTCTGGTGGCATGTGACTCTCTTCCTCTGAGGTGGGCTTCCTTTTGGGGCTTGGAGGGGGTCAGTGCAGTGTCTTCCTTATTGCACATTGCTGTATTGGTCCATTGATCTTCTCCGTCCCCTGGGGATACTCCCTGCTGTCAAGATCAAAGAACTACTATACGCCCATCTGTCCCTTAAAGATTTTAATGCATGATTCCTTTTTCATTCTCATTAATATAGTCTCCTCTGTCAGGATTCTTGCAAGTTTTGGTATTTACATAGATGATGTTTCAAAAATTCAAATCTCTGTGACACCTTCTTCTTTAGTGGGTAGGACCATTTGACATTTGTAGATTATCACAATCATGTACATATTCTTCCACTATCAGTACTTGCATCAATTCCCTTTTTATTCTAAAGATAGAAGAATCTTTATTTCTCTTGTTCATCTTTGACTACTGACCACCATTTCTCCCTGTTGTGCTTTGAATGTGAATCGTTCCCACAGGCTCATGTATTTAAATACTTGGTCCCCAGGTGGTATTTGGGCATTGCTTGGGATGATTATGGAATCTTTAAGAGGTGGAGCCTTGTTGGGGGAAATATGTCACTGGGGGCGGGCCTAGAGGTTGAAAACCAGTCCTTCTTCTCTTCTTCCTCTTCCTCCTTCTTATCCTCCTCTCTCTGTGCCTCTTGATGGCTGCTGTGATGTAAAATCCTGTTTGTCCTTCCACACTTTCCATTATGCTCTCTCTGAAATAATGGACTATATCACTTCTATAACCTTAAGTCAAATAATAAAACCTTTTTGCCTTAAATTGTTTGGCTCAGGGTATTTTTCTCATAGCAATAGAAGAGTAGCTGAGACATTACCTTTAGTGTGTCAGCTTGGACAATTATTTTTATTTTATTATTATTTTTCTGCAGTACTAGGAATTGTACTTAGAGCCTCATACATGGTAGGAAATGATTCTAACACTGATATATATTCCCAGTCCTCTAACAAGTCTTTGAGCTCATTGGGGATCCACATTTAATAATCTCTTCCTATGTTCAGTAATCCTTATCCCCATGGGTTCTAACTTTCCTCTTCACTATAATAATCTACTGTAACACTTTCTTGAGGCCCTTATTTGGTAGAGTCTTGATCTCTAGCTTCTATTTTCCTGGCTTCTGTGATCCAGAACTGTGATGGAAACCTATTGAAAACAAGATTTTTCATCACCATTGAGTAGCTTTATATTTAAAACAATTAACAATGAAATAAGACTCTCTTGTGATTCTCCATTTATAGCTCACATGGGAAGTCTAGTGTTTTTACTAATGCATATCTGTCAGTGGCTCTATTTTCCTTTATGTTCTCAACTGGAGATCCACTCCAGTCAGAGTATACTTGCTGCCTGCTTTCTGTCTGCATTTGTACCTCTAGATATGGTCGGAGTCATGGATTACACAAGTGTAAATCCACAAGCAGAGTCTTTGACTCTGGCCCTTACCCTGATTACAGATTCACTTCCTTTCCTTCTTTCTAGCAGTGGTTTTCCAAGGTTGATCTTACTTCGCAGGGAGATATTTGAAAATGTCTGAACACATTTAGATTGTCGAATCTGGAAAAGGGGTGTCACTGGTTTCTGGTGGGTCGGGTGCAGGGACGCAGCTGAACATTCTACAATGTGTGGAATATTCTGTCCCACAATAAATAATCTGCTCCAAAATATCAAGAATGCCAGGGTTGAGAAGCTCTGTGGAAAGTCTTGCTAGTCAAGGTTTGGTTAGGGACCAAGGGCATCACATTACTTGAGATCTTACTGACATGTAAGGCTCCACCGCAGACTTTCTGATTTAGAGTCTGCCTTTTAACAAGACCTCCTGGTGAGTGAATTGTTTGCCTGTTTGTTTGAAAGTCCCCTTTGTCTCCATCCCAGTCTCTGAGCTTTGCTTACTTAAGCACTGAGAAACCCAAAGAGTTCAGAAGATACCTTACACAGCTTCCATCCTCAAAGCTCCCCACCCAATCACATCTGCACCCAGATACGCTGCTTCCTTCTGGGTGTCACGGTTGAGTGTTAGGGGCCACCTTCTAAATCTGGCCTTCCTCCTGTGCACAAGAGCCACATCTGCTTTTGTTCCATAAAGACCACTGCTCGAGCCATACCGTTTCCTCTCAGCTTCACCATTCCCTTATTTTTACTGGATAATTTCTACCACCATGCAAATTATCTGTTTTATTTTACCTCTAGAAAAAGCCCAAGAAAACAAAACTCTCTCTAGAGTCTGCTTGCCCTCCAACTACTGCCATTCTCTGTCCCCTTTTATGCAACAGTTTCTCAAAAATTAACTCATTTTTTTAGCCAGTTTCTATCTTTATATACTGTCTTTTGATTTTTTTGTGGTATCAGACTTTTCTTTCACCGGCCATTGTAACTGCATTGCTCTTAGTGGTTATTTCTCCTCTGTCTTCTTCCTGGTCTATCAGCATTATCTGACAAATGTCAGGAAACATGCTCTCATTTAAGCTTCTCAACCTTTCTCTCTGTTTCTCCTAGCTTATTGAGCACCTCCCTTCAGCCTTGTTTTCTGTCTCCTTTGTCTCTTCTGTCTCTTATCAGTAGAGTACTTTCTGGGTCAGTCCTTGAGTGTCTGTTCCATATCTACCTTTCTGTTCCTCTGTTCTTTTTTTTTTTTTTTTTTTTATTCAACTGTGTGCATATGCGTGTGTATGTGCGCGCGCGTCTGTGTGTGTGTGTGTGTGTAGAACCACGGACGAATTCGCGAACCACCATGGACGCCTCCACCTCCTTCCGCCCCAGGATTCACAGGCTCCGCCCTACCAGGACCAGAAGCGCAGACCGCCCCCGCTTCCGCCTGGCGTCTATATGTGGGATCTGGGATCCGAACTCAGGACCTTCCGCCTCCAAGGCAGAGGCTTAACCCCTGAGCCACCTCTCCAGCCCTCTGTTCCTCTGTTCTATGGAAACAGGAGGATCAGTATCAGCTGGGGAGGCCTGTTGTAAGGGTAGAATCCTGGACCCCACCCCAAACTTAATCAAAGCCTGAATTTTAGCAAGAGCTCTTCAAACGATTCTTATGCACATTAACATATCTCACTAATTGCTAACCTTAGCATATGTCACAAATACCCAGGAGCTTTTATAAATCATAAATCTTATGTCTTATTCAAAACCAATGGAACAATAATCTGCAGCATGTAAATATCTATATTCAAGATGTTTCCTTGTGATTCCAAGATGGATTTGTGACGTACTATGATCACCCGTCTTCTCTATTCATCTTCTTGTATCTTCATAGTGTGAGAGGTACCTGTAACTTCTTCTAACCATAGAATATAGCAAATATGATAAAACAGACTCCCATGAGTACACTATACTATAATGGTAAAGTTGGCAGGGTGACTTTCTCTACTTTGATATGTGCTATGTGTGACACTTTCTTAGAAAACTAGAATAACCAGCTCTCCTTTGCTTAGTGAAGGAAGGAGCCTAGTTAAGAGAGTTCAGTGACCTTAGGGTGTTGTTAGGGTTTGATTATAAATGTTTCCCCAAAGATCCATATGCTTAGTCACTAATCTGTGGTATTATTAGTGGAAGTTTTTAGGGGGTATGGCCCAGTGGGAGTTAGGTCACTGGAAGGTATGCCCTTGAAGAGGATGCTGGGATCTCCATTCTTTCCTTTTGTTCTTTTTCCTGGAACCTGTGAGGTAGTCAGCTTTGTTCCACCACATACACCTTACTCTGAAGTCTGTCTCCCCACAGGTCCCCAAAACACTGGAGCTAACCAATTCCAGGCTGCAACTGCTAAGCTCCTGAGCCCAAATGACCTTCTCCTCCTTTTACAACCCTTCTCAGGTACTATTCCCGGCAATGAAAAGCCAGTGCCACAGGTGACCTTTAGGAACTGTGAATGGTTCCTGGAAACGGGGTAATCTTAAGACTTAAGGACAGCCTTCATCTGCAAAGCAGCCAAAAGTCCTTTGTTTTTCTTTTTGCAGCAATTCTATTCCTACATTGAAACACATTCTCTTGCGGAGTCTAAAGGATCTTGAGAGTAGATTCGTTCTCAATTGAGCCTCCAGATGAACACATTGGCCAGGTAGGAGCTTGAAAGTAGCTTTATAAGATTCTGAGCAGAGGACCCAGCTGTCATTTCTGGACTTCTGACTCTAAGAAACTGTGAAATTGCAAATTATGTGTTGTTTTAAGCTACCACATTTTTGGAATTAGAGAGAAGATCTGATGTAGTACCTGAGATAGGCTCGCTTAACTAGTATATTGCATCCAGATGTAAGACTTCAAAGGCAGATAGTATTAATTATCTACTGCAAGTCAAGGATGACTCCCACATTTAGCACCCTAAAGCAACTACTATGCTATTTAGTTTATGGATCTGTGGACTGGCATTTGGACTGAGTTCAGTTGGATGGTTCTTCGAGCCTTTCCAAGTTCTACTTTCCTCAGTAGATCTTGCTGGCACGTTCTGAACCCCATCTGGATGTCTGGGTGGTTCAGGCTTGTTTTTGCCCAATCTAGCAGAACAGCTCAGACTTAGAAAGGTCTCCTGAAGACCTCTAGAACTTGTTACTCTAGTTTCCAAGAAACGTCTTTCCAAGGCCAAGGTTTGGGGCCTTCCTGAAAAGTCCATGCTATTTCTATTGTTTCAATGGCTTTCAGGGAAAGCCACAGATCTAGTTCAGATCTAAAAGGTAGGGAAATAGACTCCACAAATGGAACAAAGTACATTGGATTTTATATTCCAACTTTTGGAATCATCATTCTCTTCTTGCCTCCTGAATCCAGCTCCCTGGGCCTGACTCCTTGAACATCATCTCCCACTGGTTGTCTACTGGGGTCCCAAACACAGCAAGTCCCATATTGAACCTCTGCTTCTTGATCACCCCCTTCCTGTCCCAGTTAGTCTTAGCGATCCACCAAAAATCTTGGCTTGGTCTTTTATTCTTCATGATTACTCTATAGTGACTCTTGCAGATCTTGTCAGTTCGGCTTCCTGCCATCTTGTCTTCTAGACTCGCGGCTTGCCCACTGCCAACCTCTTTGGTGTCACTGTCATTTCTCCCCAGGATTCCTGCTCTGTCTTCCTGCCTGGTCTCCTGGCTTCTGCCTTCCCTCATCATTGACTGATATGATGTCAGTAGCCATAAAGATCTTTTGAAAATGTAAATTGAATGATGGTAATCCTCTGTTCAAAATTTTCCCACAGTCATTTAGGAGAATTTTGAAGGAACTTTGGGATATTCTGGAACTCTCTTCATACTCTGGTCCCCTGTTCTTACTCTCTCTCTCTCTCTCTCTCTCTCTCTCATCCTGTGATTTTTTCTATGACCCTTTCTTCTCCCTCTTCAGTCTTTTTCTCTGTTCATCATGCCCATGAAACATCCTTCTGCCTCAGGAACCTTCCAGTCTGGCTTGGTCCTTGTCAATGAGAATCACCATAAATGTTATATTGTCATTGAGGTCTGTCATCCCTCTGACAGAATAACAGCCAGTCCTCCCTCCCAGGTATCAATAATCTGTCTTCCTTTGTCATAGTTAGGCACAGGTGTCAACTTGACAGTTGAAGATTTGAGCTCGGGCACATTTGTGGAGAATTAGTAGTTGAGTTAAGCCCAGAGCAAACCTGCAGGAGATTGTCTGGCTGATGGGGAAGGTTCAGCCCATGGTGGGTGGGACTAGGCCCTGGAATAAATCATGGAAAGTGGGTTGAGAGAATTGGCATCCTTGTGTATACTTGGCTAGATGTGCTGCTCTGGCAAGTAAGGATCGTCCCTCTCTCAGCCATTAATGTAGAGATGGTGTAGCCAGTTTCCTTGGTCCTGGTGGTGTTGTGAGCTCTCCCGTCAAGCTGGACTAAGAACTGTAAACAGTAATCGTAAGAGAAAACAAACCCTTTGTTCTCTTAAGCCATTTGATGGTCACTTATCAGGAACAATGCAAGCAAGCAAACTGCAACATCCTTGTAAGCCATTTGTTTTCTTCTACTATCGATTGTTAAAACTGCTATTCTCATCACCTGATCCATTTTTTTTCTGGTATGATGCCTTTTTAATACACCAAAACAAAATACCATTTTTAATTTTAGGTTTGACAACTTGGGTTTGAAGTAATGTTTCTTACACCGAAATTCTTAGAATATATGCTTGTATTCCTGAGGATCCTTATGTGCTCTTCTTCCTGTTGGGCTTCACGGTCAGTCAGCTACTTAGTCTAGTAGGTCATGCTTTACAGTTTGTCCCTCTGGTGCAGTTAGTCTGCATGTTACTGATAAAATAATGACAAAACGGTTTTAAGAAACAAGGGGTTTATTCTTTCTTACGATGATCCAATTATAGTTTATTGTCCGTCTTGACAGAGGAGGCCACACCAACCCCAAGGGCCGAGGGAACTGGCCACACCATATCCACATAACGATTGAGAGAGGGACAATCCTTACTTGCTAGACCAATATGTCTGGCCAGCTATATGGAAGAATGGCAACTTCCTCAACCAGTTCTCTCCATCTTATTCATCTGCCCAGCATGGGTTGGGCCTTCTTCTTCAACTAGGTCATCTCCTGCAGGCTTACTGGGGGCTTATTCAACCGCTGATTCTTTGCAAATGTGCTCAGATCTCAAACCTTCAACCATCAAGTTGACACCTGCATCTATGACAGCCTCCATCTGCTTATCCCTGCTACTCACACTGCTGTTAGAATTTTCTGCTGCATTGAGGCTAAAACCTCCTAGTTCTTCTCCCTTCTCAAACCTATTCTCAGCCCATGAATCCAAGCACTTTAATTTGAAATGATCAAAAATGAAATAACCAACGAATTCTTTTTGTTTAACCTTTTTTCTTTTCTTTCCTATTTATTTATCTGTTTATTTATTTATTTATCTATCTATCTGTCTATTTATTTATTTATTTATTTATTTATTTATTTATTTATTTATTTATTATGTTTAGTTACTTTTCTTGAGTATACATGGGAGCTGTCCAGAGGGCAGCTTATGAGAATCAGTTCTCTGCTTCCACCATGTGGGTTTCAGGAATCAAACTTAGCTTGTCAGGCTTGGTAACAAGAGCCTTTACTGGCTGAACCACAGCCCAAGTTTGATCTTTATTTACGGAACTTGGTCTCAGAAGTTGCTTCTCCCAGGCTCCCTTGCCTTTGGCAGTGGGAGTGGGGGTGATCGGGAGGGGGGAGTTGGAGGCAGGGAGGTTATAGAGACCAGCTGTCTCCCCCTTGCATATTCCCTGCATTGCTGTGGATTTGCAAAGGCTGGACTCTGGTTGTGACTCTCTTCCTCTGTGTCTGGGGCTTATTACCTTCTCTCCTGTCTCTTGAAGCTGAGATGGGTGGGCTTGGTAATAGCTTCCTGAAGTTGCAAGTCCTTGGTTGCTTCGCCACCCTTTGCTGGGTGTCCTTACTCTGCTCCTACCTTTGTCAGTAGTCCTTTCATTAAACTTTCTGTAGTTAAACTTGAGTGAACCATTTGTTTCCCATCAGATGATGGTTGCTCACACTATAAATTTATGTGTGTGTATGTGTGTATGTGTATGTTTGCTTCACTAGAAAAAATGCATTATGAGGCAGGGACCTAATCACATGATGGCACTCATCTGTCTTTCAAGGGAAGGAAAACAATTGAACACGAAAGCTCAGATAGGTCCGTGCTGGAAGGACACAGGAACAGACAGGGTCGTTGCATGGTAACATTAAGTTAGCTCATCCCACTGTGTGGTCAGAGAATTCTATTTGCCTTGACTCTGGAGCCACCGACATAGGAGTATCAGGAAATTAGAAAGTCCTATGTGCAAATTCGGTGTCTTCTTAACTAGAGGAGTAAATTTTGGTAATTTGCAATCCTGTCTCAAATTAATTTTCCATGTGCAGACTAGAGTTGTTAACCTGTACCATATATATTCACTGTAATGATTAGAGACAGATAGAGTGACTACAAATACGAGGTACATTGCCAGGGGAAGCTTGTTCCTTTGTATTAAATATTACATGCACCATCTAATTTGATCCTCATCATGTCACTATGAAGTCACACCTTATTTTGGGATTAGGACTCAAAAACAATCGAGGGCTTTTCCAAGCTCGTTAATGCAAATTCAGAACATGAACTCATCCCTGGATTGTTATCCCTGTTCAATCCTTGTATTTTCCAGAAGAAACATCACCTTCTTCCATGCTGGACACAGAGCTGAGTCTGCCCATCAGAATTCAGTAAGAGTCACCCAGCATCTATACCTTCATCCCGGCATAATGACATATGAAGAGTAAGTGATTCAGGAGAATAGGAAATGTCTCACTGAACGCAGGACATGCTCAAGCTTATTGTAAACAATGAGACATCTTGCTTCAACGGTATGCTTCACGGTGAAGTGATATCACACTTCTGAAACTTGACTAATTCGTTCTAGTCTTCTCTCTAATTGAATAGGATATAACTGTCTTTCAGACTTTCCTCCTCTTATTTTAGCTAATCCTACCAAAGCTTGTTGATTCCTGAAATCACTTATTGGTTTATTAGTTAATTGGTACCTTGTTGATGGTATAATTAATTGATCCCTAGCTAATTTGAGAGGCTAGGGAGAGATGTGTAAAAGGTTTTGGAAGAACATTCTCTGGCAAGCAAGGACTCCCAGCAGTCTTGCTTCCTGTGTATCGGCAAGCTGCAATCACGTACCAGATTTTTCCTTCCAGTATTCCATTCATACTCCACCTGCATTCACGTTTTGCTCTCAGCAGCTGGATGAGAGTTCACTCTCTGCTCTTTACTGCGTCTCAACTGTGGTAGTAGTGAGTAGTCGGCCATGCTCAGAGATAGACACACTTTGATGTAATCCATATTGTCTGTTTTTTCTCACTTCTATAATAAGATACCTGAGATTGGGTGCTTATAAAACAAATGCATTGATTCAGTTACATCTTTGGAGGCTGAAAGTCATACCAGCATGATGCTGGCTCTGGAGAGGACCTCATTGACAGCAATACCATGTATGTGATATTATGAATGCAGGAGTCCATGGAAGAAGGGGAGATCATATCACCAGGTAGAAAGCTCCTGAGGCTGAGGGGAGGCCTAACTTGCTTTGGAACAATGCTCTTGGGGAATGAATTCATGCTTCTTGTGAGGTCACCTTAGTCCCTTACAGTTTCTCCTTAGGTTCCAGCTTTATGTTACTTTAACTCTTTATTTTGCATGTGTAGATGTGCGTGCGTGCATGTAGAAGAAGGCACTGTGTGTGCCTCTGGAGGCCCAAGGGTGACATAGGGAATCATCCTGTATTACTCTACCTCCTTATTGCTTTGCTCTGGGTTTCACAGACTCTACATTCCAGAGTTCAACATACAGACTGCTGTTATTTATGTCCAACATTTTCACATGGAATCTGGGATCTGAACTCAGGTCCTTTTGCTTGCAAGCCATCTTCCCAGCCCTTAGGCTCCAACTTTAAAAGTTCCATACACCATCACACTAGAGACCAAGCTCTCGAAATATGAAGCATTGGGGGACAGTCTCAAACCATATACAAACTATTAGGTATGACTTACCCTTGAGTGTGATGAGAGTCTGGGCTTTACAGAGGGTGAGAAGTAGCTCTGCAATATTTGCATTAGGAGCTCTCTGAGCTCTAGCCCCAAGCTGATTGAGGTCTGATGCTCTTCTCAGGCATTTCTTCAGTAGCTCTCTTAGTGGTCTTAACAAGTATATTGGCATTAGACTTCTCATTGCTACACACACACACACACACACACACACACACACACACACACACGCACACACTCACTCACTCGCATGCGTGCATATACTACACAGCTATAATACCATGTCAAAGATAACAATCAGGAAATAGCAAGTGGATTATACTCAGGCAGATGAACGACAAGATCTGGGCTTTCTATTATTTGGAAAAATATTCAGAATGAATATCTGCCAGAAGTCTTCTGATATTATTACCCTCTCTGTTACTGAATGTTGCTGATAAATTCATGAACAAACACTTTAGTGGGGCAAGGGTTTTATTCTGGCTTATGGTTGTCCAGTCACATTTCTTAGTCCAACTTGGCAGGAGCGCTCATACCAATACTAGGGGCTGAGGAAACTGGCCACATCATATATATAGGATGCTTCAAAGAAGCGCAAACCTCATTTGCACAACAACACGTCTGTCCAAGTATATTAAAGAATGCTAGCTCCTTGAGTGAGATCCCTCCATCTTATCTCCTGCCCAGGGAAAATTCCTACTTACTGTAGGCTGAGTTTTCCCTCTGGATTAGACAATCTCCTGCAGGCTTCTTGGGGCTTAACTCAACTACTAGTTCTTTACAAATATGCCCAGAGCTGGAGCCTTCAATTGTCAAGTTGACACCTGCACGTAACTTACACAGTTACTGTATGGTTATCCTCACCCAGCTCCATTCTCAACTTTGATGGGCCATTCTAAAGCTCATCAATCATATTAACTTCTACTTAACAAGTATTTCTGGAATCGGGTTCAATGCTAGGCCCTGTCTTCACAAAAGAGAACTCAGCAAGAAAGATCCCTGAATTCCTGGAATAGCTGAGTGGAGATGTCCACTGAACACAATATCAAATGAGTTCACTTGGGAATAGGATATTGGGGAAGGAAATATGGGCAGGTGGCTAATAAGATACTGGGTCACACAGGGTTGAGTGTGTGTTAGGGAGCAAGAAGACCTCCTTCCTTATAAGCTCACATATAGAAGCCAGTATTTTTGCTAGGACATTCAGAGCATGTTATCAGAATGGCTTCATATACTAAAAGTTGTATTTTTAAAATGGACTAAAACGAATGATGTTATGAAAAATGGAATTGATGAAAGACATGTGAAACTATGACAGCACTTCTGTTTCCTCTATGGGAGTTTTGTTTTCTTCCAATTTTCTGTGGACTCTGGAGAAATCCCACCTCATCTGCTGTTCTTTCCTGATAGGTTTTAGGGCTGGTGAAAAGCATACTCTGTTTCTCTGTTTATCTGTTGGGCCTTTTGCCTCCAACTGCTCCCCATCTCTAGATCATTCCTTCCTTCAAAATTAGAGGTTTTATATCCTCAAGGGTTTTCTAGTCACATAAAACTATTCCAGTATATCCTCTTGAATCTCTTCTAAAAATTTGCATTTGCTTAAAATATTTAATCTGGGAGGGGATCAGCTGCTCTTTCGTAAAATGATATAATTCTGCATATTATGTTTCTACTAAAATATAGAGGAAGGGATGTGAAATATTTAGGGTAGGAGGTCTTAGAGCAAATTTAATTCATGTGAGTTATAAATAACAATGAAGCAGTTTTCTAATTAGAAGCCATCTTCCCCAAATCAAGAAATACCACAGTAGTTTATTTCTGCAGCTCTCTTTTTGAAACAAATTCATCAACATATCTGAGATCCATACACCAATCTGGCAGAAAATCAAGATATTAATTTTATATGTGAGGGGAAAGCCCCTAGAGAGTTCCATTTAAATATCTACATCTTGGATTCATTTCAGGTCCTGATTTAAAATGAGGGATTCAGTATTTCACAGAAGATTATAAGGCAGAATCAGAGAATTAGATGAGACATTTCCTGACTAGTACATTATCTCCTTGATGAACCAAAGGCTTGCTTGGAGATTCGTCCTTCAGTATGATTTCCTCATTGATTTGTCTTAGGTACCATGGTGTCTTAGGTACCCCAGGGAAAGGATCAGAAAAGATGCTATCAGGAGGAGAAGTAGCAGAAGACAAGGACTGAAAACTGGAAACAATGGAAGGAAGGGAAGGAAGGAGGGAGAGTGGAAGAGAAGTAACACAGTGTTGCCACCAACATGATCATTTTAGTTTCTACTATTTAAACCTTTTTTAACCCTTCACTTTTAATTAATAAGAACTGCTATTTAAGACATTCTAGAAAGATTTCTCTCGAGTATAGAAACATAAAAAGAAAAAATTTGGTCTTTCATCATCTCCAAAAGGGGGGGGGGGCGGAGGAATCTTCACCATTTATGTATGTGCTTTAGAATCAAAGCCTCCTTTTAAGTCTCCTGGAGCTGACCATAAATAGAATCTGAGTTTGATTGCTCCAAATAATAAAAGAGAATGCATCCCAGCATAGAAGGACTTGGACCACATCATGAAGAATGATTGAAGTACATGCTACCAAATTAGTCCTAAAAATGCAGGGAATTAAGATTTGTGAAGTGGGATGCTTTCCTCTCTGGTGTACTGATGACCTATCAGACATAAGGAAACTTCATGGTCGTTTACCAAAGCAGAGATCTTCTTTCTGTCCTGGTGTGGCCACTAGCTCTTCCCATCTCAGCGTCATTAGGAAATGATGTTATTGCATAGATAATCCTCTAGGGGGAGCTCACGACTCCCTCCCTGTACCTCTCAACTGGAGGTAGCATGAATGATACATAACTTTATATCTGCATCATCTATATCTATCTATATTGATCGATCCATCGAATTAAAAAGCAGTTTTGGTGGTGGTGCAAACAGAGTTAAACAGCAACCTGAGACAGGGAGATCTCCAGAGATAATCTATTTTTTTTTAATAGAAAACAGAAAAACTTATGGATACAGCTAGTGTTTACTTTCCACTAATGTCTGGGGTGTTGGTCTATCTTTGACCAGAGAGACAGAAGTAGAAGTGAAGCAACTGTTTGCACAGATGTCAACAACCAGGATCTGGAAATTCTAGTCTATTGGATAAAAGTCTTCAACCAGGGACTTTGACATAGGAATCTAGGAATGGTGTCTAACTGGCCACCATCAGATTTAGTTGGTGCATTCCAGGCTTTAGCTTCCCTCTGTTATTTTCCACATGTGAGAACATCTATCCTGACTGTTTACATATAATCTATGCTGATGCGAGGTCTTCAAGATGCTTAGAGCCTGGCTTAGCTCATGGAAAGTGCTATAGAGCTGTCAATTATGTTATTTATTATAGCTAATTACTAGCAACGGTTTACACTACCACATTTGATAGCTGTTTTCAAATTAAATCTAAAATGGAGTTCTAGGTTTACTGTTCCCTCAAGCTAATGTCCCTTGTGTTCTTTTTTTTCTCTCTCTTTAGTTTTTATCATTGCAACGTGACCTCATGACTCAGACCAAAAGCTTAGGAATTATTGCTGATTCTTGTTCTTGTTCTCTTTGCATCTAATCAGCCATCCATCTTAGCCTGATTGCCCCAACAGAAAACAAATCCATGTAGTCTCTTCCATCTCTCTGCGTCCTCATCTTTCTCCTCTTGCTTCTTCTTTCACTCTTTGCATCTAATTCCTCAGTCAGTCATTTGGACCTAATTGCCAAAATAGAAAACAAGTCCATCCATTCTTTTTAACTTTTCTTCTTCTTTCTTCTCCTCCATCTTCTCCCCCTTCCTCTTCTCTTCCTTCTCCTCCTCCTCATCCTCTTCTTCTTCTGTTTCTTCTCTGTCTACGGGTGCGTGTGCACGCGCATGTGTGTGTGCATGGAGACCAGGGGACCAACCGTGGTGTCACTCTTTCTCAGCCCCTCGTCATCCTGAACAAGGTCCCTCTGTCCCTTTGTCTCTTGCTTGGAGGAGACTATGGTAGTTTTTTTGTATGTTTTTTTTTTCTTTTGCTTCCACTTTTTGATTTTTATGATCTATTCTCCACACAGTGGCCAGATGATCATTCTGAAATGCAAATAGAGGCCAGAGTTGTAGCTCACTGAAAACTTATCAATGGGCGGAACACAATATTGAACTCCCTTCCTATTACACAGGAAAGGGAAGACTTTTAACCTCTGACTTCCTTTGATACTACCTTCATCCTCATTCATTCAGTCTGGGCTATTCTTTGTCCTTCCATTTGTTCCTACATCACCTGTTCCTCTGGCATCAATATCTCCCCCACACTCACAATGGGCCTGGAGTTGTAACGCAGTGGCGAAGTGCTTCTCTAGCGTGCTTCAGTCACTGGATTTGGTTCCCAGCACAGAGGAACACATTCAGGTGGTAGTTGCAGTGCTTAAGCCTTTCCCCGACTTGACAGCTGTCTCTGCGTGAGGCCAACCCCTGGCTTTACAGCGCAGTTACCGGAAATCATCTTCTTCATGAACGTGTCTCTCGGGCACTTCGGCTATCTCTCCTTACTGCTATTGCAAACTGCAAGTTGTGAAAGTTGTTGATATCAAGATGAAATTGTCCTTGTCAGACCCAGGCAGAATTAGAGCTGAGATGTTATGCCTGCCTGTCTGAGATAAATACTACTTCAAGAACCTTAAAAAATCAGAAGTCCCTTTCATGTCTCACATAAATGTGCAGATTCCTCTAGACACGACTTATACTTAACGTCCTTTACGACTGTGACAACTAGATGAGATGCTCTGAATAAGGACCATATATGAGCAACGGTACCTCGGGCCAAGGACTTAAACCCAATATCTGTCTTGGCTCCTGAGATCGACAAATTTTGTGTCCAATTAGCTTTCATAGATCTCTCCTTTCTTAAACTAATAAAGCATGTCTTCCCATCCCAACCTTTTGACTATGCCCACAGTTTACAATGACATATCTGTTTACCTTTTAGTACTAATGAAAAGTATTCTTAGGAGCCTCTGATTGTTATTTAGACTGACAAGAGTGCAGGAGAGTTTTTGCCTGAAACAGTCCTAAAATAATGAAGATGCCCAATAAATATAAATTCATCAAATTTATCCAATTTGATATTCATCAAAAAAAAAACCAATTGATCTAACATGGACAAGAGGCCTGAATATTCTTTGTGGGTAGCAGCAACACATATGACACTGAAATCTAGTGAAAGTGCAAGAGGCAAGACTAGTAGTGCACTTAGGGAAAAAAAGGTAGGGTGTAGGAACAATACACACAGCCACTGTACTGGTATGAAAAGTCAGGGCTACAATTGCCCAGGAGGTCTCATTTCCTCTTCTACTCAAGAAAAACATTCTAGAAATTTCTGTTGTTCTCTAAAAAAAAAACACACACACACATTTTTCAGACTCCATTGGGTAATTACAATCATCATGAAAATGTGATTTTCCCTTCTTATTAGAAAAGAAAAAAACCAAGAAACAAAAGCCCAACTGGACCCTGGATAGGCCTCCTATTCTTTCCATGCTCTTTGAGAATAAAATTTACAGGAAAAGAGAATCTGTGCTTGCTGCCATAACCCCTCTCTTCCCATTATTTGGGACACTGTGAAATTGTAGTTTAGCAGCCCTCGTATCTCCAGTCCCCTGAGGTCCACATGTGGACTCTTCTTAGCAGTCCTTTAGTCCTTGTTTGATCCTTCTAGCAATAACAATAGCAACAAGGTAGCAAAGATCATTCTCTGTCCTTCACATACTTTCTCTTTCTATTCATTCTGTCTTCTTCCCCATATTCTTTGTTGACTTTCAGTCATCTCCTCTTGGAGTAATCAAGTACTTAGGACTCTGATACTGAATATCTCTTCACTCTTCACCCACTTACTTTGTGATTTCCTATAGTTTCATGATTTTGACTTATCCATATGGGCATGATTCTGCGATTTCTGTCTCATCTTGGACATTTTCCAAGCTATTCCTGTTTATCATCTCTCCACTCACTTGGATACAACATAAATTCCACAACATTATAATGTCCAAAAAAACTGCTATTTTTTTCCCCCTTTCAAATCTTCTCCACTATTATGTCAGCTCAGAAAATGGTGACTCTTTCTTTATGGCTCCTCTGGTGTGGTTTCAGGGCACTTGGAATCGTGGGCTCATCTTCCCTTCCTGTGGCCTCTCCTTTTGAAATACACCCATGATTTGAAGTTTTGTTGACTGAAGCATTGTCCATTTGCCTGGATTATTTCAATCATTTTCTAATTGTTCTCCCAGTTTCCTTTTTGCCCTCCTAGGCTATTTTTAGAATGACAGTTGGAGTGATCCTTTAAAACCTAAAGTCGGCCCAAATCACCATGTTGCTCAAAGCAGTGCTTGCCTTCTTGCTCTGTGGTAAAAGTGAAACTCCCCATGGTTAAGTCTAAAACCTTTATGTCTCATAGACTGACTTTATCCATTGACTGTAATGGCCCTTGGCACATTGTAGGTGTTAATAAAAATTTGCTGAACCAGAAAGGGGGAAAAAAAGAAACAGATTTCTTCAGAAGGGAGGCAAGTAGTATTGCATATTGATAATATCCCCAAATTTCTCAGACTCCTGGTGAAGCAACATGAATAAAATAAAAACTTTTGGCTAAATTAAGTAAGTCTCTATGGTCTTTTACTTATTACTTTTTGCTTGTATTTACTAGTTCTCTTGTCCATTTCTAGTCTATTCCTATATCCTTCATACTCTTTGTCAAACTTGCCAGACATGTTCTTATATTTGACCTTCAGTATTTGTGGCTCCTTTTGCCAAAGACCACTGATGCCAAATGTTTATATAGCTTGCTTCCTCACCTCTGTTGATCCTTCCAGGTGAATTTTCTTCTTCCTTGATAGTTTGTCCTTATTCCCTAGTGTTTCCTTCTTGAACCTCCTCTAAGAAACTCAAATCCACAGTCATATCAGCTCCTATTACTCCTCCCTAAAGTACCGGTTTCCACGAGGCTGATAGCGGACACTCTATCATGCTGTTTCTTGTCTGCTTGGATGTAGACTCTCTGAGGGGCTTTTGTCTGTGTGGCTCTCTGTTTAATCTGCGGCAGCACGCTGGCCCAGAGAAATTTCCCAGGATGCCGATACAGAATAGGATGACGCAAAGAGTGCGCACGCTTCAAACGGGCATGTGTAGAAACCTCACTTGAAAAAAAAAAAGAAACCTCACTTCAAGAAGAGAAGGCAGACATCTCAGAAACTGCCACTGACTTGTTTAAAAGACAGACATGGAGCTGCAAATGACTTTTTTTTGGGGGGGGGGAGCACATGATAATTTATAGGCCAAGTCAATGGACTGTTATTGATTCTTGTTGAAGAACCGAAGACAGCTTCCAGAGTATTGTCATTCTTATTGTCAAGACAAGGCAAAGCAAGATTCAGAAAACCTCACATTAGCAAACCCACAAGTTTCAGAATTGATTACTATAATCTGTGTCTGTCTGTCTGCTATGGGAAGTTTATCATCAAGATTAAACATAAACACAGATGTTCCTTGATTTCTGATGGCGTAATGTCTTAATAAACCCATGAGTCAAAGTAGATTTATATCTGTAATCTGAGTATCCTAGCTTGGTTTAGACTACCTTAAAATGACCATAATCCTTGACATTAGTCTACAAATGAACAAGGTCATTCAAAACAAAGCCCAGTTCATAGAAAGGGCTGACTATTTCATGGAATTTCTTGAATACTGTACTGAAAGTGAAAAGCAGGATAGTTATATGATGTGCTTTGAATCATTATAAAGTAGAAAAAGGGCTAAGTTGAGCCATTGTAAGTTAGGAACTGTTGATATAATAAGAACAAATTGGATTGGATGACATTAGTTCCTTGTTTGCTTTGTTGAAAGCTGAAATGCTAGGGAAATGTGAGAAGCAGAGTATATTTGTATTTGAATGACCCACTGATGAAAAATCTTGCATTATTTTCCTATGGATAAAATGAGGAAAATCAGCTGTACTTCACATAATTAGATGGATTAATGGTTTGTTTATCAATTAAAATGGTTGTTAGCGACCTAGATAGAAATTCCATTCAAAAATCTTAATCATTTCTCCATGTTTGGTAAGTATTTTCTGCTTTTTTTCTCTTCAAAGTAGTGATTCCCAGTGCCTTGTGGTTCTTTTTCTGATCCTAATCAATGTATCTACCATTTTTATATGTTTATTAATTTTGAAATGGCCTTTGCTGGGGAGAAATGGCAAATTTATGACAGAATCTGTAACAAATGTTATCTAGACTGTTTTAGATTTTAATGAGCTTCTAGAAAGGCCAAGTACCAGGTCTTGTCAAGTTTAAGCATCTACTACACTATGTCCAGTAGCTTAGTGTATACCCATATTCAAAGTTTTAGACATCTGACTAGGTAGTTCAATGGGAAGTGAAGTAAAAATAAGATACAGAAGGGAATCTAAATTCTGGGGGCAGATGTGCTCCCTCTGCTGTGCTTGGCCACTTTCTAGATTATTAGCCTAGTCTGAATGGTTAAACGACTTGCTTTTATCTCTGTGTCCTACAATGTTTGGGGAAAGTGAATTTCTTTTCTATATATTTATTTTTAATTTTCGTGTAGTAAAATTCTTTTCTTTTTGAGGTACACAAATCTATGACACATACATTATATATATTAAAATTATTGTTATATAATTGTTGTTATATATTATATGAATAACTTTTTTATATATGTGTGTGTGTGTGTGTGTGTGTGTGTGTGTGTGTGTGTGTGTATGTGTGTGTGTGTGTATGTATGAAATAGTTCTCTATGACCAGAGACATTTGGCATCTCTTGAATCTTCCTTTGTGCAGATCTATTTGGAATATTGTGACAGAACACAACTTGCATATATCAGAAGTACCAACCCAACAAACAGCAACAATACTGATGGGCTGCTCTCAAATTTGACTTCCCAACTCAGTTCTCCTGTCTTCTGTTCTTAGCAACCCTCCAGAGACCTCTCATAGTTGGTTTATGTATTTATCCCCGGGATTTTGAGTTGTGATAATGTGGAGACAATGTGGGGTGTGTTCACTTCACCTTAACTGGAATTCGACCTCATGATATCTCCTCTTAAATGCATGGAACAACACTGTTTAACTTTGCTTCTTTCATTGGTGAGAAATTAACAGCAGACTTACACCCCACAGCAAGGGAAGCCAGAAAATGCATCCCTGAGAGCATTGTCATGCTTTGACTGTTCATAGCAACCCACAGGCTCATGTATTTGAGTACCTTTATGAGGCTGAGCCTTGCTGGAGGAAGGCTGTCACAGGAGGCAGTCTTTGAGGTTTGATAGCTGGCTCTGTTTCTTCTCACCATTCTCCTGCTCTCTCTGCCTTGCTCGTGGCCTTCATAACCTGAACCAACCTCCTGCTTCTGCCTCCACTCCACACCTTCTGCCATGTAATTCCCACCAGAACGGACTTCATCCCCTTTAGATCCATAAGCCACATAAATCTCCATTTCTCTCTAAGTTGTGTTATTATCTCACAGCAGCAAAGAAAAGTCACTGCAAAAAGCATGTTTTGAAGAATACTGTGGTTTGCATTCACAGACTGCATTCACTTTGGCTTGAAACAATGATGCATCTAATAATGCTTCCTGTTGCATAACTGAGTCTGAAATAGCAGATTAGAAGAAGGCTGATCCATCCTCCTCAATTTTACCTTGAACTCTAATTGTATTTGCCACTTTTTCATGTCTTTGTGACAGAATATCTGACATAACAATTTATGGAAGCAAAGATTTATGTAGTCCATCTTGGTATGGAAGTTGGGAGGAGCTTGTAGAATTAAAAAAAATTTTTTTTTTACAAGGCAGCATGTACGAAGCAGAGAATGAAACCTGGAATTAACAGCAGATGTAAATTTCAAATTTCACCTCTAGGGACATAGCCAAGCCCCACTCCTTAAGGTCAGAGTCGCAATCTTAAAAGTAGTGTGGAAAACTGGGAAGCAAGCATGCAAAGCATGAGTCTGTGGGAGACATTTCAGATTTCAGCCTTCCTCGTCTATTCCTGATCCTCTACTTCAGAAACGGCGTGGGTTAAAGTTCATCGCAGCAACATACCACTTCTTGGGATCAATTTTCTGTATTTGTCGCTTTTCACATCTCTGTGATAAAACATGTAGCAGAACATTTTATGGGAGGAAGGATTAATTTTGGTGAAGGGTTTTAACGGTTTGAGATCTCAGGCAGGTAGAGATGACATGAGAATCTGGAACTCGTGACTTTAGCAGACAGGAAACAGGAAACTGAGGCCAGAAGCAGAAAGTAGGTAAAATGTCAGAAGTTTATCCCCAGAGACCTGCTCTTGCCAGCCAAGCCGAACCTCTTAAAGGACCCTACGGCCTTCCAAATAATTCCAGGAGCTGGGGACTGAGTGCTCACGATATGAATCTGTGAGGAGCGTCAAAACACCAATTAACCAGACATTAGAGATTGAAGTATGGATTGGGCAAATTACTGCTTGTAGAAATTCAAGAAATAGCTCTTCATTAGATCAAAATATAGGATGGGGAAATTTAGGTAGGAAATATCTTTAGGAAAATTCATCAGAAAATGCTGAATCCATTGTGTTTAGCCTACTGAGGGAGCATGTTCACGAAGCCACCTGGCAGTCAGCGTGTGCTCAGGGCATGAGTCAGGAGAGCTGGGACCCGATCCACAGCTGAGGCTAATGGGGCTTTTTAAGACCAACTGACACGCCCAGACTTCATTGACTTGTAAGGTGAGCCAGGAAGAGAAGAAGGACTTCGCGTACAAAGGCATGGAAGAAAATACTGAATTTTGAGGGATCAGGAAGGATTTCAGCAGCAATTGAGATTATGAGCTGAATTAAAGGTATATGGTAGGGCCAAACATTTTTCAGGAAAGGTGTTTCTACCATAGAAGTTATTGAAACAGAAAACAACACACACACACACACACACACACACACACACACACACACACACACAAACAAAGGCCCAGGAAAGGAAATAGATAAAATTAAGAAATACATAAAATTTTAAAATGTATTAGATATCTGCCACACCCAGCAGAAACAAAGCTAGGTTTCCATGCAAGACCTTTTCAAGCTCTGAAAAGAGCTTAGAAAGTCACTAGTCAGCAATGAAACAGACAAGACTCCGACTCTCACCCCCAACACACACCTATCGCCACCCTCGCCTACTGCAGGCATCTAATCTGAGGCCAACTCTAGCAGAGGAGGAGGAACAGCTATATTGTCAGATAAAATTGGCAGTTTTGATTCGTATCTTGAGGTGGACATTTTAATTACTGAATAGTCTATTTATGTGACTTAAGGTGACCTCTGAAATGCCAATTATCTAAGAGTGATATCTTAGGTTTTTGTTCCAGAGAGAGAGAGGAACTTTACACTCATAGAGCACATTTTAATGGGAAGACAGGAAAGAAAGTCGTGTTGCATCATAACTGCGCCATAAACATCATCCTCCATCAGCATCACCAGGAAGAAGTGTATCTAGACCAAGGAGAGAAAACGCTTATACCCTCACCAGGAATTCTAGCTATTCATGAGCATTGTGCATCCAAACGTACAGAAAGGACTCTTTAATATCTATGTGACCACAAAGATGTTCAGAAAGATCTTGCTACTACTTTTCCAAGGTAAAGGACAGTTATAAGGAAGAAGATGGAACCTGCTTGGTGGTCTAGCAGATTATGTAAATGAGTAGATGTGTCACAGCATGACATATTTAATATAAAGAAGATGGGCCGGTGAGATGGCATGGTGAGTGAAGATGCTTGGCTGCAGAAACTTGATGACCAAAGTTTGCTTCTCAGTACCCAGGGTGAGTTATACTGTGAATGTACAACTCACTCAAAGAGTTGTCTTTTGGGGCTGTGGAGCTGACTAGGGGGTTGAAGCCTTTGCCTCGGAAGAAAAAGGAGGATCCCCAGTTCCCATGTAAAAATGCCAATGACCTGTAATGCCAGCCCTGTAAGGTGGAACCGGAGAGATCCTGGAGCAGTAAGGTAGAAAAACAATTCAGGATGATTGCCAAAGTCACCCTTTTGTACACACACACACACACACACACACACACACACACACACACACACGGTAAGCAATTTAAACAAAAGGCTGCCGTCTTGACCCTGATAGTGTGTGTATGGCCTTGGAATACGGTAAACATCACATTATTGGAGATATATTGGAGCAAAAGTTAACTAGGTTGCAGGGGGCATCCAAACGATGCAAAGGTGGTTGCAATCGTCCTCAAGGCTCTTTCCAACTTTAAGTTTATAAGGTCTATAAAACATGCACCTGGCTATGTATATAGTATCAAAACTGTAATTCCAAGTGCTAAACAGTCCACTAAGTTTAAAAGTACATCTATTCTTTTATGCAACAAGCATCACCCTATCTTATTATTCATATTAAAATCTCATAGGACACGGACCAATTAGAAGGAAATTCCTGTGTTTTTTTTTTTTTAAGTAGAATCTGTAACTTAGGAAAATCCTTAGAATAATGACAGCCGAACTAAGTCTGAGTGATAATTAAATTTATCACTTATTTTATGCCACAAAAGAGATCTTTCCCACCTATCCTCTCTCTTTCCTCTCTTCCCATTGTTACCATCTGTCAGTCGTTCTCTCCATTTAGCCACAAGCTCTTTAGGGCTCAATCCACCAGAGGAAGACCAGTCTTTGTTCTAGTATGTCCCAGCCATCTTCTGGCCACATCTTTCAGGACAGGGGCAGAAACACAGCTGTTCCTGGCGAAGGAGGCTGTGTGGGGTTCCCTGTACTCTTTCTCAGAATTGTTTATGCCCATGGCTCTGACTTTTCTCTCTCACATTCCACAGTGGCAGGCAAGAAGCACGGGGTGGGTGCTGAACAGAAAAACAATGGTCGTCGTCTCTCCTTTTTATCTCTTGCTTTGCAAGTGAAACCTCCACTGGACTTTGAAAGAAAACCACCCAGCGCTTAAGAGGGCCGAGACTGCTTTCATGCTCAGGGATTTAGTGAATACGTGGATGGAAAAACATTCAAAGTCCTTGCCATGAATGTGCAGTGTAGGGGAAAATAGGATATCTATTACAAAAGGCAACATCTCAGCGTGGGAGAGATTGTTAGGATTTGTGAAGGTGGGGTAAACTGAGGCCTTTCCTACCCCAGGTGTAACTGACACTGTTTCTTGCCTTCTCAGTAGTCACTGTTTTCTCTTTGCTGACGTGATCTTCAAATCTCCATTGGTTTAAGCGAGGTCATCTCAGTCTTTTTATCTGAATGACTGATATAGGGAAAGAGTGCTTTAGTGAGATTTTAGGAGATGGGTGGAAAAGTTTGGAAGTTTTACTTCCTAATTTGCAAGAACAAAGACGGAGGGATGGGGAGGAAGCTCAGCCGGCAGAGTGCTGGCTTCGTGTGGGTCGAGGCTTGAATTTGATCCCCTGCACTGTATAAAGTTGGGCGTGGTGGAACATGCTTGTAACCCCAGCTTCGGTAGGTAGAAACAAGAAGATCAGGGCTCAGGGTTAGCCTCAGCTACATAATAGGTTGGAATCCAGTCTGAAGTACATGAGACCCTACCCCAAAAACATGTGCATGTGCACACACACACACACACACACACACACACACACACACACACACGGAAAAGTGAGAAGTCTCTTTTGCTTCTTTCTTCCTTATTTCAAAGATAAATGCTGATATCCGAAGAGGTAACACATGGAGCTGAGACACTGTTGACAGGTAGTAGATGACAGACTGGTAGAGTCAAAGGAATCCCAGAAAATCTTGTGTCTGTAGTTCTTGTTAGCTAACAAATACATAGTCTCATTTCAATTGCAAGCATGCTTTCTTTTCCTTGCAACCATGGAAATGGCTGACTTTCATCTTGTTCCTGTTGCCGTCTTCCCTTCTTACTCACTTTGCAGTCAGTCATCTTTGGAGTTGGTTTTCTCATGTAGGTAGCTGTGATGCCATCATAAACACTGCCCTCTCATTGCCTTCTCTCAGACCTGACTTCCTCCACAGGGCACCGCCTCTGTTGCTTCCCTTTAGAGCATTATGTCATTCTCCATTCTCCAAATGTCACAGGCTCCAAAGGTAAGGATGACATTATTCTAGATGCCTGTTGCCTGGTAAACCATTAATTCTCTATTGTTATGAGGTAAAAACATCCCTCCTTTGAGAAGGCTATAGGAAACAGATTGTAATTATACCTGATTATGCCTACTAATAACCACCATCTGGCTAAGACATCCTCTACCCTTGCATGTTGTTGCTGCGTTCTCTGGGTAACTCTTTCACATCCCTTTTTTGGGAAGTTTTCAGCAACTGATCCACAAGCTTCTTTCATCTCCAAATATTTCCATCACCATGGGTAACTACAGCATCCATGACGGCTGTCCTAATACCTGAGTTCCAGGAATAGGGAGTTCAGCCTTTCACTGAATTCCTGTGCTGCCTGTTAATACATTCGTGATGGGCAGGCTTGTTAGCAAGTCCATCTCAGACATCTAGATGTTCTTTTAGTCACTGAGTAACCCCATCCTCAGCTCTCAAATTTTCCCAGATCTTCAAGGCCTTATATTCACAGGATGGGTACAAACCATGCCCACTGCATCCTGTCTGAATTTCTGGTGTAGAAACTTAAAAAGATCATTGTTTTCAGCTGTTAAATCTTGAGATAATTTGTGACACTGCATCAGCAATCAGAAGTACTGCCATGGGCTTGTAGAGGAGGGTGGTCCTTTTAATGATCACAAAGAAGGACCCTCCAAATGAGGAGGAGGAAGAGCAGTGCATCATATGATTATATCTGATCAATGCTCACCATAATGACCAGACTTTCAAATACTACTTCTGTGCAGACACGTGCTTAGGTTAAGAATGTGGACTTTGACGTTAAATATCAAGGGGTCAGCTGCCTACCCTGGAGCTTATAAATTCTGACTTGGAGACTCAGTTTCCTCATCTGTAAAGATATCACCTCATCTCATAGAATAGCCTTGGTGATTAAGACAAGATAAAAGTGTTATTTGTATTTTTTAACTTGCTGCTACTTTTAATAATTCAAGATAGTATGTATCCTTTCTAGAAGGAAGAACAAAAATTGAAGCCATAAGACAAGAGCATCTTCTTTTGATTTTCTGAGATAGCATATCACTCTGAAGTCCAGGCTAATGGTCTGAAACTCATTATGAAGTCTGGGGTAGCCTTGAATTCTCCTGTTCAAACCTCCTGATTGGTGGGTTTATAGATATGGGCTACTGCAGCTAACTATGGTTAGAGAATATTAGATGCTGGACTAAGAGGTTTAAAGTTTGTTAGAACTATAAAAATTGAAATGATTTTGGTTTATCAACTTAATCCTTTAATTTTGTATGTGAGGGTAGCTTTAGTCTTCTAAAATTTTGTTCAAGATTTTCTATAATATTTGGCAATTTACTTTAAAAAGAAGTAGCTAAGACATACAAAATACTAAAAAAGATATATTCTTATTAGCCCAAAATGTTGAAATGCATCTATCTTCTTATTTTACAGGTGATACAGAATGATGTGAAAGGTGAAATCGCAATCAGGGACTATCTTAGTTCGAATGTGAGCTGTCGTCCATAGGCTCATGAGTTTTGTTTGTTGAGTCCTTAGCTGATGTTAATATTTGGGAAGGTTGTGGCATCTTTAAGTGTTAGAACCTTGCTGGAGGAAGATGCATAACAGGGCAGGTGTTGAGATTTGGTAGCGTGGCCCTTCTTCCTCTTGTTCTCTTGTTTTCTCTGTCTCCTTGTGGCTGTGGTGATCTGAACTGGCCTCCTGCTTCTGCTTTCAGCCATGCCTTCTGCTATGCAATTCCATAATGGACTGTATCCCCTCTGCAACCATAAGCCAAATAAATACCCCTTTCTGCCTGGGTCTGAGTGCTATCTCACAGCAAAAGAAAGGTAACTGCAGCAGGAAGTCTGTTGGGGTCTTGCAGTTCTGTCATTCTAGAGGATAATGATTTTCAAGCAAACGGAAGATGGAATAGTGGGGTTCCCTTGGGGGAAGACTTGACAGGCTTTGGCCTTCTAGAAGAATCATGGAGAAATTTGTCTTTCTAGCCTTCAATATTCCAGAATTTTCCTATTAATCACTTCTTTTGCCTGGACTAAAAATAAAACTAACCAAGTGTGACTACCAAGCAAGTTACGCTGAGATGTGTGAGCAATTTTTGTCAGGAATATAAATTCTACATATTGCAGTAAAGGAAACATGGAATGTTTGCCAAGTTCATGTGAGAAATCTCTGTCTAAAAATTGTGCCAGCTCACTAAATATAGAGTTGTTATGAAAAGCAGAGCCAACCTGCCTGTTAAACCCACTTTGAATGAGATGAGGGGCCAAGAGACCACTAAGTATATTCACCGCTCCCACCTGGGGTGGGTGGAGGTTTAGGAAGGGGTTAAGGCATCTTTCTTCCCAGGAGCCATAATGCCTCCAGGGTCTGTAGCTACGTACTCTCATGAAAAGTTCTAGGAAGCATCCATATGGCCTCCTACACCTGAGAATGGAAGAAGTCTCACAGGCAGATGGCTGGAACAGGACTGTGTATGTTCTGTATTTCATTTAATAATTTTCTGATTAGAGAACTCAGAGAGGGCAGCAGAGAGCTTCCGCGAATGCTCTCATCATATTCCAAGGCGTCTGTTCTACTTCTTCAGAAAGAATGGAAGTAGCTCTGGCTTTAAAGACTGAGTCACCTTAATGTTAGAAATCACTGAAAACATGTCAGTGATAGTATGGGAGATGACTCAGGGTTGCCTCACAAACAAATAGACCCGAGTTTGGAAATCCAAATCCCATGTAAAAATGCTAGCAGTAAATGGTAGAGACCTGTACTTCTGACCTTGGAAGGCAGAGCCTGGGAAACCCCAGAGCAAAACCAAAAGCAGGTAGAGCAACCCAGGATGACTCATGAAGTCACCCTTGAGCCTTCACAGGCACATATGCTCAAGTGCCCTCTTGTAACACACACACATACACACACACACACACACACACACACACACACACACATACACACACGCTTGTAGGTTTAAAAAAAATCAGTGATTCACTGACTGTAAAGAAACCAAATGTCTTGATGTCTGATAACTACAACCAAGGATTAGATTGGGGAAAAATAGACTTGTATAAAAATGGGATAATATGGAGATGAATGTGCAGATTGCTGTTTGGTAAGGTGACCTAGATCTCTAGTCAAACTCAAATCTATTCACTGCACTAGAAGAAAGGAAAAGCATTCTTTGTATGGCCCTAGAACATGCATTAAGGGATGTTAAATTCCTTTCCTCTCAAAGACAAGTTCAAGGTCTAATCCCAGATAATGTGAGTGTGATTTTAGTTGTTCGTTATACCTTTTGCAGGGCGAATGAAGTTAAGGAGCTCAAGGCAATGTTTTTCTGGATGCCATGTAGACTCTAAATCTAAGACCAGTGTCTTTGTGAAAGAAAACAGCGGAGAGACTTGAGACACTGGAACAGAAAAATACAAGAAGTAGGTAGTGAAAAGCAGAGGTTGGAAAAACTTGTCTCCAAGCCAAGTGCACTAATTACTCTTTTCTGTTGCTGTGAGAAAACACCCAAAATCAAACAACCTAAAGAGGAGAAAGGGAGATTTATTCAGGTTATGGTTCCAGAGGGGAGATACAATCCTGCATGGCAGAAAAGCATGCCTGGTGGCAGAAGCTGGAGGAGGCCTAGGTCACATCTATCCAGAAGGCTGAGAGCTGCAAAATTGCCCACTGCAAGAGCAGACCTGTTCCAGAAGTAAGGTGGGACTAATCCACTTCAAGGCTCACCCCCTGTAACTGCCTTCTTTCAGCAAGGTTCCCACCTCCTAAAAGTGCCACGACCCTCCCAAACATGTGAGTCTGTGGGAGACACATTTCAAGCCATGACAGTACAACCCTGGCCCTTGGGGGGGATTTCCATTTCATTATTCAAACCAGTATTCAGTCCAACTTTAAAACTCCTATAGACTACATTAGTAGTCCCAATACAGTCCAAAAGTAAAATTAAAAGACAAGTTGCATACTTCCAACATACAATGGCACAGGATAAACATTCCCATTTGAAAAAGGAGGAATGGGGGCATATCCAGGAAAGATCAGCCCATAACAAGACTGAAAACCAGCAGGACAAACTCTAAATCCTATAGCTTCATGTTCAACAGATAATCCTTTTCTTGAAATCATCTCAGTTGCAATGGACTTCAGGTCTACCCCTCTAGCACAGCTGCCTATAGAACACATCATTCTTTTGGGCTGGCCCCTCCCATGATGCATAGCTTTCCTTAGTAGATGTCCCACATTGTCTCTGGCATCTCTAACATCTTCACTTCTCAATGGAAAGCTGCCCCCTCTTAGATCTCTAAATTGCAGGTTTCCTGCCACACATTGCCTGGCTTCTGCCATTCTCTGAAACCTTGAAGGAACATCCCATGACTTCCTCTCTCTTACATTTTTGATGTCTCTGAAGCCAGCACCACATAGACGATGTTGCCAAGTTCTGCTACAGCCTGGTGTTGGAGACTTGACTCAAGCTGGTTTAGTTTCTGTGCTGACTGTAGGCAAAATTTCTTTTGGGCCTTTGCTTAGTAGGAGAAACAGAGCTTTCCTCTGGAAGTCCTCCTTTTAACTCTCCCCTTCTGAAAGGATTTGCATTCCTATGGGTAGGATACTTTCTTGAGAAATTTTCCCTTAGAGTCAGCCCTCTCCTATCATATAAATGAAGAGCAGGCTTTGATTTACTAATAGAGCTAATCTGCTCAACAATAGTTGACATTTTGTTCTTTACCTCCTCCTGGTTCAACTCTTCAAGTTTGCCACTGCATTTTTCCTCATCAGTCCTCACAGGTTTTACTTCTTTCTGCCTAATTCCTTGCTATTTTCCATAATTCTGAAAAAGAACACTAAAAAGTAGCTAAGCCACAGTGTCAAGACTGCATTGCCTTGAAAGTTCTGCCAAACACTTGAAGTAAGCTTCAGACAAAGCATTCAGGAAGAATTAAATCTTGATCAAATTCTCTGCCAACACATTGTACTATTTGTCCCTTGTCAAGTTTTCAACACAGTGTCTGCTCTCTTCTGGACCATCACAAGCTAGCCTTCTACTTACTATATCTCTAACAGCTTTACTTTCTTCCATGAATTCACAAGAATGGCTTTTTTTGGCCCTTTTGGTCTGGCCGCCAGGACACAAAGGCTTTCCCAGTGCAAAGTCCCAAAGTTTTCTGTATTTCTCCCAACAAACAGTTCCAAAAGCACTCTAGCCACATTCACAGCAATACCATACTGTTTGTTCTCAGCTTTACAAACAATAACTTCACTTTTTGGTACTGGATTCTCAGTTTCACACAGCAATACCCCACTACCAATTTCTCTCAACTTCAAAACACTGTACATTATGGTACCAGAGGTTCTTAAACTCACAGCAATACCCCACTACTGGGTATCAGTTTCTGTACTAGTTACTCTTTTCTGTTGCTATGAGAGACCACCCAATGTCAAGCAACTTAGGAGAAAGGGAGATTTACTTGGCTTACAGTTCCAGAGGGTCCTTCATGGTGGAAAAAGCATGGCTGGTGGCAGAAGGAGGAGGCCTAGGCCCCATCCATCCAGGAGTCTGAAAACTGCAAAACTGCCCATTGCAAGAGCAGACCTCTCCTGGAAGTAGGGTGGGACTAATTCACCTAGAGGCCCACCCACTGGGACTGACTTCTTCCAGGAAGTCTCCATCTTCTAAAGGTGCCGTGACTTTCCCAAATACACAAATCTGTGGGACACATTTCAAACCATGATACCAAGGAACATGGAGAGCTACTGACTGTAGCTACTGACATGAAATTGATTCATTTTCAGATTCCCCAAAATAAACCAACTCAGATGACCTGACTTTTGGATTCCTGGCCTCTACAAGGGTAAGGAAAAACATTTCTGCTTACATTTTCTAGTTTGCCTCAATTTGTTATGGCAGACATAGGAATCTAATACAACTATACACATGCATGTGTGCATATACGTGTATCCATACATGCATATGTATGGAATGTAGCGCCAAAACAGAGGACCTCAGTGGATCTAGCTTATAGCAGCATCAGCCACAAATTGCTGTTCAGTAAACTAAGAAGTAAATAAAGAAAACAATCCAGTCCCTCGGTGGCTTTAGCACAACTGAAACCAAATGGGACATCCCAGAGACAGACTATTTCCATCACTGCAAGGAGACCTACCAGAATGCTCTATGTACTAGGCAGCAATTTCTGTAGGAGCAACAAATCAAGGCTCCATGTTTATGAGCGAGCAGAGTGCATAGGGACCATTGGCTTCCAATCTGTCTGCTCACTCACACCTGCAGTTATTGCTGGAAGTGTCACTGTTGATTATGAAGGATCATACACGGCAAGGCATAAACACAGTGCCCCCACTGTCTCAGGATTCTTAGCACATACTCTCTTCCAAATCAACAGACATATTACAATAGTATTGAAAGGCATTGCTTGCCCAAGAAAGCACATCAGACGACCAGAAGTGAGCCTTCGACCACCATACTCTTGTCTGTTAACACTTTACGAGTCATACCCAGGTGGACAGATTTGCTCAATTTCCTATTTTGAATATTTCAAATTCCTCTTTCATTTTCATTGAGACTTTTCCTTCCGGAAGTGATTTACCTTCTGGTGGACTCTGGTTATTGGGAACAGCAAGAACTCTTTGATAGGCTTAGAAAGCTAAAGAAAAAAATTTAGCAGGGGCTAAATGAATCTGGCTGTGGATGGTGCAATGATTTGAAGGGATAAGGATGGGCGCTGGGTGGTCTTGATGAAAAAGGAGAGGAAATTGCTCTATGAATTGCAAAAGCTGCTGTCATGGAGAACCACCTGTTCAGAGCTATCTTTAGCTGCCGTTGGGAACAATTTATCTGCATAACCTTTCTCTCCCTCACTTCTCTTTCCCACAGGTAGAGGGGGGAGGAATTTGCAGCAGGAAGACAAGGAAACAGCTTTACAGAGTTGTGCACATGAGCAGGATGGTGTGCAGGCGGAAAGTGTGAGAAAGGAGAGGGAGGGAAGAGAGAAAAGTAAGGAGGAAAGGAATGAAGGGGAAAATGGTGGTGCGTGAATGGTACATTTGGCTACAGACAGTGTGAACGTAATGACATCCTGTCATCAAACACCTGACCTCTTGCACACTGAATGCCTTCCTGATAGAACACTAGCTTTCCCCTGAGAGTGTCGTGAGTTTTCATGCAGCCATCTCTTGTACACAGTCTGGATGTCTATCTCTTCTCTTCTCTCTGTGGTAAGGTCCCTCTGACCCACGGCATGCCACACATCTCATGACTATAGGGATCTTCCCATCATTCTCATTGCTTTTTCGACGGCATTGCTGCCTCCTGTTTTGTCCTCACCACAGCCGAATGTGAGTCCACTATGCAGAATTTGAGTGAGATTCATTCTTACTGCTCCCTTTACACGTCACTAATAGAATTGATCCTAGCATTGCTATTGGTAGGCACTCAAGGAAAGCATGCTAAACAGAGAAGGTATGAGTTGGGTGGGGTCGATTTGGAAGCTTTTTGGAGAGTTAATGTCACAAGAAGTCTCTCAGCCACATTCTTCTTATTTCATGTCACATACTTGCTGTGGCCTGTTTTCAGTTTTATGGTCTATCTATTACTTAGTAATGGAATGTCATATGTGTGCAAATGAATTACTCATTGTGAGTTTCAGATCTTCTCACCCCTTATTATACATCTGCCCTGATCACCATTTGCCTATCTTTGTCACATCTCGAATTATGTGTTAGTTCCTCCCTCTGTTTGTCTAAGTGGTAAAGCTGGGGTTTAACCCTGTTCTCTTTACATTTCTTCTCAAATTTTCCCTCTGTATCCATCTTTCCATCTTCTCAGCTGAGGCCCTGGCCACTACCAGTATCTTTTGCTTTAGTCAGCTTGCTATACAGTCTTCTGTATCCACTGTACATGGAGTGACCAGACCACTGGTCTGGAAATACAAGTAGAATTCTGTTCCTCCAGTGAAGTGTTTCGATTACTTCCCAATGACCTTTGGATAAAATGGAAATTTCTGAGCATTCTCTAAGTGGCTCCGTGAAGACTTTCTCCTGACTGCTCCCAGCTCCCACTTGCTCACAGCTCACACTGAGTTCCTTTCTTCACTCAGAATTGGATGCAGATTCATATGATTCAAATGATCTTCCCTCTGCCCTTACAAAGTTGTTTCTTCTTGGGCTGGAGAGATGGCTCAGGGGTTAAAGCCTTTGGGTCACAAGCAGAAGAACTTGAGTTCAGATCCCCAGATCCCATGCAGAAATACCAGGCGAATATGGTAATGCCCTGCAGTTTCTCTGGAAGGCAGAGCTTGGAAAGTTTCAGAGCAAAGCAATAAGGAGGTAGAGCAATCCAGGATGACTTTTGTTATCACTACTGGGCTTCTACACACACTCGTGTCCCCTTTTATGCCTGTGCATGTACACACACACACACACACACACACACACACACACACACATCACACAAAACAAAACAAAAAAGAAAGTTGATTGTTTCCAACTACAAGGATTTTTCTTTATGTCATCAACTCAACAATGCCTGGTATCATAAGTAGAATTCCCATCCTATTTTGTGTCCTACATAGAATTCACATTTGTCATGAGTACCTGATGTAACTGACTAGGGACTTCTTTCTCTAGAGCTTTCCTGGGACTTGAGCTCTACTGGGCAGAGATCATGATTCTCATGCTGCCTTAGTCACCAGCACCTGAAACACAGCTCAATGCTCCATCAAATACCCATTGGAGGGCTGGAGAGATAGCTCAGGAGTTAAGACTCTGCCTCACAAGCAGAAGGTGCTGAGTTTGGATCCCATGGCCCCATGTAAAAACACCAGGAGGAAACTTCCATGGCCTGCACTTCTGGTTCTGGTGGATGGAGCTTGGGAATTTCAGAGTGAAGCAAGAAGGATGTAGAAGTGATCTAGGATGATTCCCAAAGTCTCCCTTGGTCCTCACAGGGACACACAGTGCCCTCTGACACACACACAGTGAATTAAAAAAAATACCTTTTGGATAAATGGATAGGTGAGCCAAGAGGACTCTGTTTTTATTCATCAGTTGTCATGATCTTGTTTGTGTTTTGAAACTTAATTTGAACATTGGCGCTGCACAAAGTCTGTTCTGACATCTATTCAATAGGCACCTTTGTTCTGAGCTCTCTTGTCATTTTTCTCAAAGAGTTAATGTCATGAAAAAAAAAATCCATGCCACAGTTAAGAGTGGGCAGGACTTGAGTCAGATCCTGGCTAGCTTTGGTCAGCTTTGCTTTCCACTTCGACTAACAGATTGTTTGACCTTTGAGTCTGGGATATCTAGAAACTTGCTTTCAACTTCACTCATATATAGGAGATTTATTGAAGCGTGAAAGCTACTATAATACTAGTTCATAATCTTAATATTTGCAATTATTTTTTATTTTTTTAAAAAATTATTTAGTGTGTGTGTGTGTGTGTGTGTGTGTGTGTGTGTGCACTCTGTGTCCCTGTGAAGGATCAAGAGCGACTTTGGGAATCATCCTGGATTGCTTCTACCTTCTTTTTGCTTTGGTCTAGGATTTCCCAGGCTCCGCCCCCAGGCCTGGAAGTGCAGGACGCTGCCTTTTCTGCCTGGCATTTTTATGTGGGACATGGGACCTGAACTCAGAACTTTCTGTTTGCGAGGCAGAGTCTTAACTCCCAAGCTATCTCTCCAGCCCCTGTTTATAATTACTTTTTAAGGGCATATACAAGTGATAGGTTTATTTTTGTTGACCCTCTTTCTTTACTTTATAAACCAACTCCCACCCTCTCTTGATGGTCTCCTTTTACTCCAACTCCTTTCTGCTTTCTTGCTGCATGCATTATGCACTGTTCTTTCTTTACACCCCCATATACGTATGTATATAAAATCACAGTGTAAGATCTTCAGATAAGAGGCCATCTTCTTTTTTGTATGTATACAGGTATGTATGCTTGTATGCACATGTATATGTAGGGGTGCACATATGTGTATATGTAAATGTGTACATGTATGTAGAGGCCAGAGGATAACCTGGAGTGTCATTCCTCAGATGTTATCCAACTTGTTTTTATTTTTTGCATATGTGTGTGTGTGCATGTGTGTTTGTAATATGTGTGTGCATGTGGGGAAGGTTGTGCAAATGTGTACATGTGTGTATGTGCATGTGAAAATCAGAAGTCAGTGTTGGATGCCTTTCTCTGTCTCTCTCCATTTTTATTTTCTGAGACAGAATCTCTCACTAAATGTGCAACTCACTGATTGTGTCGGATTGTCTGACAAGTGAGCTCTCGGTATTCCCCTGCCTCCACCTACTCTAGCACCGGAAGCACAGATGCATATTGCTGTGCCTCATGGGTGTTGGGGGTCTGATCTCGGGTCTTTATGTTTGCATGGCAAACTGCCAACTAAGCCACACCATCAGTACCCCACCTTAATCTCTAACCTCTAATCAGGCTAGGACTAGTGAGTCCCAGGAATCTTTCTGTCTCTGCCTTCCCAGCACTGGGATTACAAGCATATGCCTGACTTTCTTACGTATTTCTGAGAATTAAACTCAGGTCTTCATGTTTGCATGACAAACACTTTCCCAACTGATTCTTAGATTGGTATTTGTCTTTCTGTGTCTGGGATATATCATTAAGATAAAACAGATTCCAGTTCCATCATTTTTCTACAGAAGTCATTAATTCACTTTTCTTTCCTGCTGAATAAAATTCCCTGACATGTATCTACCTTGTCAATCAACCATCTGTTGATTGACAGCTAGGGTGGTTCTATTTATACTGTTTTGAAAACAAGAAAAGGAACTCCTTAATGATAGGACAGAATACATTCGATGTCTATGAACCAGTTCAAAGCTAGCTTGATATTGGAGATGATCCCAAATTCTGGACATGGAATCCTGGCGTGGATACCCAACTTTCCCACAGATTGGCAGTGACTGTATAAATTTTTTATATTCTTGAAATTCAGTTTTTTGATAGATGAGCATGACACTATCACAACAAGGGCATTGTGAGGATAAGTGCAATATCAAAGTCCAAGGAGCAACATCTAGTCACAGCTGCATAAAATACTTTTAACATTAGATCTGTTCCACTCAAATGGGACAGAAATCTGGCCACACTAAACATGATCAAATCTGACATACCTAATGATGCTCGTAGAACTCCTGTCAATTTCTTAAAAACAATCAAACTTGCAAGAAACTGACATGAAAGAATTTTCTTAGATTGATGAATCCAGTGGAAAGGTCTGGGCTTTTCTCCAGCACCTGCCCATCTGTTCCAGGTCGTGGTTTCAATCACTCTTGCAACAGCTGTGGGTTCAAGGTGAACTCTGGTTTGGACTGGATTAGTATGGTATGCTACAATGGTTTCTGATTCAGCTAGTAGACTTGCTTTCTTAGAGAGATATGTGAGAAATCTGCAGGCAGATAGAACATACAGCTTTCTGGAAAGAATCATAAATACATGATTGCTAAAGAACCTTCTTAGTGCTTAATTGATGGAAGGAAGATATGTATGAAGAAATAATAAGACAAGTTTTGACACAATTGTAAAGGACAGGACCAGGGACTATGTACTAGTTTGAAGATTGTCCATCTATTTACCATGTGTACCAGGAACTGGTAAACACAACACAGGAAATGGGATCTTAATAGATGCGTTCAAGTTAAGCTCTGTCTCTTGAGAGTCAGGGTGGTGTCAAACTCTAACATGTCTTCATAAGAAATAGAGAATTTGAAAACAGACACCCAGACATGAAGAAAAGACAGTCACGGGAAGATGGAGGCAGAGACTGGAAAAATGCTGTCACAGAAAAGGACTGACAAACAGAACCGCCACTCACCGGATGCTAGAAGAGGACTCTTTCCCAGGGCTTCATAGAGAGTATGAACTGGCTGATTTCATACTTTTGTCCTTCATAGCTGTGGATACATTTCTATTGCATTGAGCTATTCCAGTGTGTAGTGATTTGTTACAGTAGCTCTAGGAAATTAATACAGGTTAAAATCTTAGAAAAATACTACGAACTCTGCCAGACACTAGCTCTGTATCACTGATTAATCTCACCAAGTATCACTCTTCTTGTTTGAACAATGGTGGTGACTAAGGCAGATAGACAGTACGAGAGAAGAAAGTTCTAGGCTAGCTTCTCTAATATAAAAATCCTTGACAAAGTATCAGCAAACCAAATTCTAAACATATGAAAAGGGTCATGAGCCAGCATCAAATGGGATTTACTTTAGAGCTACATATGTTCAGCATATGTAAATTAATGGTTTGATTTGTCATATAAGCAAAATGAAAGGCTGGGTATCTAGTTCTGTAGGAGAACATTTGCCTAGCAGGTCTGTCACCCGCAGGGTTCCTTCCCCCAATATTTCAGGCAGACACAAATGAGCAAACAGTTCCCACAAATAATCATCTCAGTAGATAAAAAAGAGTTTTTGGCAAAATGAAACACTTTCAATAAAAATACACATCATTCTATACTTGACAAAGTATAGAAGGAATATCATCAATATAATAAAGGCCATATGCCAAACCCTCAGCTAACATCATACTTAATAGAAAAGGAAGTGTTTTCCGTCTAAAGCAAGGAGCAAGAAAACAATGTCGCTTTTGCTATTTGTGTTTAGCATAGTACTGGAAATCTTAACCAGAGTAATCAGGCCAAAAAAGAAGTGAAAGGGAGCCAAACAAGAAAGGAAAATTAAAATGATGTCTATCTATAAATGACATGCTGTGTTACTTGATAATACACATGTGTATTTCTACATACTAATGATGAATTATCTGGGAAAGGAAATTAAGAAAATAAATTCCAACAGCATTTTTTAATAATCTTTTTTTAAAATTTTTTTATTATTTATTCAATTGAGCGTGTATGCATGTGTGTGTGTGTGTATATGTGTGTGTGTGTGTAGAACCATGGGCGAATTCGGAAACCACCATGGACGCCTCCACCTCCTTGTTTACTCTGCCCCGGGATTCACAGGCTCCACCCTACTAGGACCAGAAACGCAGGCCACCCCCGCTTCCGACTGTCTATACGTGGGCCTAGGATCAGAACTCGGGACCCTCTGCCTGCAAGACAGAGGCTTAACCCTGAGCCACCTCTCCAGCCCTTCCAACAGCATTTTAAAAATAAAATATTTAACATGAAGTTTAACCACAGAGGTAAATTGCTTATAATTTGAAAGTGTAAAGCATTGATAAAAATAAATTTTCAAAAACTCAAATAAAATGGAAAGGTATCTTATATTTATGTACTAAAGAGTTAAAGTATCCACACTACTGAGATAAGTCTCCAAGGCCTTAGTTACAGAATTAGGGGAGAAAGTCATAGAATTTATATTAAATAACAAAAGACCAGCTATCTTGAAAAAAAATGAAAGAAAAAAACCTTAGAGTTATCACAGCTACTGATTTCAAAATACATTACAAAACTTTTGTGATTAAGCAGTATGGTAGAGGTATGTGGAAAAAAGGCCAATGGGAACAAATTGAGAGCCCAAAAATCTCTGCATGCATATGTGATCCACTGACTTTCACGAGATTGTTAAGAACACAGAATGGGGAGAGAATGAACTCTTCAGCAAAACCGTGTTCAGGAAATGGGATTGTCATGGAAAACGAGGAAGCCAGACATTCATCTTTCACAGTAATAACAATCTCAAAATCAACTAAAATGCATTAAAGACTTAAACAGAAGGCTGAAATCATAAAACTTCTTAAAGAAAGCAATAAGAGCCAGGAATGGTGGCCCATGTCTGTAATCCCAGCACTCCAGAGGCTGAGTCATGGGAGTCACAAGTTCATCGCTAGCCTTGGGCTACACAGCAAGAGCCTGTCTAAATAAAAACAAGAAATGAGAAAAAGTAGGCAGAGCCTCATATTTTCAGTCCTGCACAATGTTTTCATTTCTATGGCACCCAAATCACAGCAATAAGAAAAAACTGGACAATTAGGACCCTATCACATGAGAAGCTTCTGTGGAACAAAGAGAGCAATCAAAAGAATGGAAAAACTAGTCCTCAGCATGACACAGAATTTTTCTGAACCATAGAGCTAAGGACGGGTGAAACTGCAAGGAATTCAAGCAGCTCAACAGCAAGGACACAAATAACCCTACTGTCACACATGCAGGGGTGAATGCTTGTAATCCTAGCATTTATGGAAGCTGAGAGGGGAGGATTGTTAATTCAAGACCTGTCTAAACTGACAGAGTGCATTCAGAACATCCCGAGCAACTTGGAAAGATCAAAAATTTAAAAATAAAAATACATAGTAAAAAGAAAGATTGGGGATATAGCTTATTTCCTACCAAATGTTGGGCTCTAAGTTCAATCCCCATTGTAACAGTTGGCTTTAGATGCCAATTTGACAGCCAAGAGCTGAGTCTCTAGGCATACCTATGAATAGCTGTGTAGTTCAGGCAAACCCTCAAGCAAATCTTTCTTTTTATCTAACTGATTACTTAATAATTTAACAGTATTTATTATATGTAATTGATGGGGGTAGACTCAGCCCATAATGGTGGAACCAGTCCCTGGTTAGGTAGATAAGCTAGAGAACGAGCTGGCTGGATTTTACCAAACTGTCAAGCAAGGAAATACACTCTACCATCAGAATTCCTGTGGATATAGTGTGACCAGTTCTCTTGGCCCTACTGATAACTAACTCTTCTATCATGACAATGAACTTGGACCTATAACCATGAGTTTAAACCCTTTGGCCCCCTACAGAGTTTGGTCACGTATTTATTATAATAACATTTATAGGACATTTTGGTACCAGAAGGATAGGGCATTGCTGTAAAATTAAGATATTCAGTGCCACAATAGGTAAGTAAGTCAATAAACAGGCAAAGGTTATAAATAGACATTTCTCCAAAGGCAAACGAGTATGTGGCAAAGTGCTGAATAAGTACATGGAAAGATACATCAGCAGACTTGAGGCATGACATGAATGAATATCACTTCATGGCTACTAGGATGCCTATTAACCAAATGACAGCATATAAAACATGTTAGAAAAGATGTAGACATGTGAATTCTTATGCGTTGTCAGTGAAGATTAAAAAACTGTGTAGCCACTAGGAAAAACACTATGGAAGCTCTTTGAAAGCTTAATAGTAGGATTATTGTATGGTCAGGGTCTTGAAGAGATATCTATATTCTGTGTTTACCATAGCAGTAGTCTCAGTAATTAAGTTACTGAAACAACCAATGCCCACCAGCAGGTGAGTGGACAAAGAAAATGATTTATGCATGTAATGGAATATTACCCTTTAAAAAGCAAGGACATTAGGCTAAGTGAAATAAATCAAACATAGAAACAGATAGGGTTCTATTTATACACAGTGCCTAAAATCCTCAAACTCACAGAAGTGAAAAAAATGGGAGGAGATTGGTGTGGAGGACTGGGGAGTTGTTCAATAGGTATGTATTTACTATTATGCAAGGAAGGATCTAGAGTTCTGCCGTGTAACACGTAGCACCTTTAGTTTAGGTTGTAGTGTTTTTCACTTAGAAGCTTAAGAGCATAGTTCCCCCATTAAGTGTCCCTGATACACATGTGTGCCTGTACACATTCATGCACACACACACTAAAGGACATGGGTAGTTTTGGAGACCCTGGGCATGTTCATCATCTTGATTGTGTTGCTATGCTTTCATATGAGTGTGTCCAATTTACTGACATATATATGTCACATACGTTACACTTAAAAATGTTAGCTATAGGTCATTAACACTATAAAATGCTGATAAGTCAAATGAATAGTGATGGTACAAATGAATAAAAAAAGCAAATAGCAGCATATATGGGGCATATATGAAGATGTGGTTGGCAGCTGTCCCTCCTGTCTGTCACAAGGGCTCTACTGCAGTCATGCGGGAGCCGCAGGGCCTGTCATGGTAGCCATTCCAACTGAAGAAGCATTGCTGTGGGAACATACCATTAAACAGCTCTTGGCCAGGAGGACAGAGCCACAGATGTAATGTAATCATTGTAATTCTAGAACATTCTCTCCACAGCTCCCTTACTGCTTTTGCCAACTAGAACCCCATTACCAAGGTTACATCAGAAGCCTAGTACATCCTTGAAGTGACTTTCTCTCTTTCTTTCATTTTTCATTTTCCCATTCAACACTCCTTTTCCTTAGACTCAAATCACAAGATAAACTACCTGGACACAAATCCTGTTCACAGACTACTTTTTGGAGACCCTTGGCTAAGACACAGCAATAACCACAGGCTTATTCTGCTGACAACAATTGAAATGTAGGCAAAGTGCTTAGTCTAGTGCCTGACACATAGAAAACCCCCAATAAATGTTAACTGTTTTCAATGTCTGAGATGGAATGTTCTGGAAGACAAATTTGCAATGTGCTCTCATCAATCTCTCTTGCTAAGTGCTCAGTAGACGCAGAACAGTGAAAGTCATTTGAGGTTTTTCAGCCTCTGTGCAAGTGGGATGGTAATGGTAAAAACAAGTTATTGAGTTGCACGCCCCTTAAGACACCCACTCAAAGCTCTGAACCCAAGAACTCATAGCAAAATCAAACTATTTTCCAGCCAGAGGGGGAAAGAGAGGAACAGCGTGTGGCTTGTAAACTTAACAAATGTAATCACAGTAATTGAGCAGCCCAGGAAATAATTTGGCCAGCATAATTATATTACAAATTGCATATTGCACAATTAAACAATTGCATTTTGGCTGCAGATGAAGCTCTAAATATACAACTTAGAGTGAAATGAAGAAGTAATTTAAGATGGGGGGGATGCAAAGACATAGAAATTCATTTACATTTATATCTGTATGGGAGAGTTTAAGCACAGTGACAGAAAAAGGGTCCTAACTTGGGAGAGAAATGGAACTGGACTGATTGAATTCCACCAGATACTTTGTAGATGCTCTGCCACTCTTTGCCTTTCTCACCTGCATGGAATCCCAAAGTTTCAATCTTTCTCTGTATGAAGTGTTTTTGTTCTGGGGTTTACTGTGGTTTGAATGTGAAATGGCCCCTCTAGGCGCCCATGGTTGGACATTTGGTTCCCAGCTCGTGATGTTTCAGATGCATAGAAACTAAGTTCTTGTGTTTTGTTGAACACTGTAGTGCTCTTAGTTAGTGATGGAGTGATTGCATTTAAAAACTTCAGAAGCTGTGTGTCCTGTTCAGTGTTCCTAGCATACTTGCGTACATGTGCATGTAAACACACACACACGCACACACACACGCGCGCACACACACACACACACGCACGCACACACACACACACACACCACAAAGAGGAGAGACGTCTCTGGCGGAAGGAAATCATGGAGGCAGATCTTGAGATTTGATAGTATGACCCTACTTCCTGTCTGTTCTCTGCTTTCCGACTATGGACACGATGTGCATGGGGTCCTCCTATTACTGCTCCTGCCACCATGCCTTCCCTGTGACCGATGTATCTTGTCTTAAACTACGAGTCAAAATAAAACCCTTCTTCCCTCAAGTTGCTTCTTGACACGTTTCAATCACAGCAATGAGATCACAACTAATACAGGCTCTTAAACTGGATGAATTTTGAAAAGTTCTGGTATTCTGGAGAAATTCAAGCATCCAATGACCAAAAGCATATTGGAGGAGTCCTATCATTCTTGTTTTGAAATGTACCAGCTGTCATATGCACAAGAAAGTTCCATTTCTTTTTTTCTGTGGTTCAACATTACTGTTAATTTGGTCATTTTGTCTTACCCTCGGGGCCATTCACTGTGGAACACAGGTCTGAGCTTCTACGGTGTGGGGAATTTTGTAGATATATATGGTCACTTCGTGAAAAGCATGTTAGATGAGAGAAAAAAGATGTTAATCAAAATTATTACTAATAGGTCATCATATCATCACAAAGTTGATAAATATCAAGAGTTAAGAGGACAAAGTTCCAGGCATGCACAGCGCTTGATGGGGGAAAGCAGGTAATATTGGGGAGACTGGCCATGATAGAGGGTATTTACACTGAGAACTGAGCACTATCAAAAAAATATAGACTTCTCAGCTGAGACCTACTTACTTGACTAAATATTTTTCAGTTAGTAGTGGGTGAGGAGCACTGTGGAATTCTTCCTAGGGACCTTGAGTTGTATCTCCCACTGACCAGGGGACTCATCTAAAGCCAAAGACAGTTGAAGAAAATATTCCCATACAAAAAAGAATCTTAAATTTTTAAAAGCAATTTTAATGAATTAGGGCAAGTTCTATAAATAATTATGTATTTATATCCTGGAGGGATGGCGAGCTAGTACATTTTGATGATTGAAGTTTTGATAAATACTAATCCAAACTCTCAGTCTTTCTTTTCTCATTCAGCATTTGGAGTTTAAAGGATTGGAGATCACTAGGGATTTATGAAAAATTGAGAAAACAATGCTTGTTATGTTCCCTCACTTTTCAAGTGCTCCACCATCTACCAAGGTCTGTGTTGAGGGCTTCATAGCCTGTCTTGATGAATCCTCATAACGGTCCATGTTTTTACTCTGTTTTTCAAAAGGAATCATAGAGATTTAGAGAGAACAGATAAATGGTTTCAGAACCTTAAGCAGTGAAAGATCAGATGCTCACTCCAGTGTCTTCATGACTGAATCAATGCCTGTTGTCTAGCATTTTGCAATAACACCTTTCATGTGTTGAGAAAGTAAAGGGAGTGTTGAAGTTAGATTTGCATGTTAACTTGTCACTTGGGAAATGGGCCCTAGGGCACATCTATGAGGAATTATGTAATTAAAGCAGGCCTCTGCGCATACCTGTAAGAGATTGTCTTGATTGGAAAATTGATGTGGGAGGACCCAGCTCACAGTGGGTGGATCCATTCCTTAGGTAGTTAGATAAAGATAGAGCTAGTTGGGCAAGCAGGCAAAAAGCAAATGTGAGTGTATCCATCCTTGCTTTCTGCCCTTGTGATGCAAACAATGGCTTCAAGTTTCTGCCACTGTAGCTTCTCTGTAACGGTAGATTCTAACTAAAATTGTGAATTGAAATAAAATTCCTTGCTTCCTTAAGTTGTTTGGGTAAAGTATTTATTACAGGAAAAAGTTATGAAGTTAAAACAGAGATGGAAGGTTGAGGGTGGGGGAAGGAGAGAGAGGAAAAGGGAGGGAGATAGGGAAAGGAGGAGGAGAAGTATGTGAGAGAGAAATAGGGAAAGGGAGAGAGTGGAAAGGAAGAGAGAGAAGGTAAAGAGGAAGAAAGTGTAAGAAATAGAGAAAGGGAGAGGGAGAAAGAGAGGAAAATAGAGGAAGAAAGAGGAAGAGATAGTGGGAGGAAGAGGAGAAAATAGAGGAAGAAAGGAAGAGATAGTGGGAGGAAGAGGAGAAAATAGAGGGAAGGTGGGGGTGATGAAGTGTCTTGACTCTGGTTTTGCTGTTTTCTTAGCTTCCTTCTCATCTTAAAACTTGAAATAAAGGTTTGAGGTCAAAGATAACGATCTGTGGTTCAACATGCCCTTGAATGATTCTCATTTGGGTAAAAACTTGCAAATACCCAGTGGAAGTCTCTGGGAGATCCTCTGCTGTTTGGAGCCAGAGAGTCTTAAATGATAAGTTGAATCTGATTCATTTCTTTATAATAGAATAACATAACAAAAACATATTCTGTGAGCTGTAGATTCACAGAATCAATTTGTAATATATCTTTTGGTCCCCAAGTTTGTTCACTTTTGAGTATTATCATCACCTTTTAAAATAGATTATTTCATTAACAAACTTTCTTTACCTTTACCCTCCCACCACCAAAGTTCCAACTGTTTAATATTCAGTTTAATTGGAGAATGTGTCAGGTCCACAGTGAGAATGTGAAACTCTGACAGGATCCTGGGAAGTGTAGGCTTTTTAGATAGACTTGATGACAGACTTTCTTTTCCACAAGACACAAAATGGCCTACACCACAGGGAAGAAGCAGTAATAAAATCAAAAGAAGTAAAATGGCCTCGTAATGGAAGAGAACACTAGATCTATGAAGTTAGATGTTTCTCGTAAAAAGAAACGATATCTCAGTGAAATGGGGAGTCACTGGACATTGATAGTTCCTGAGTGATGTTTCTATCAGTTAGTATCTTTCTCTCTCAGGTAAATACTGACTGAGACTCTGTTTTGCAGGATTTGGTGGTCATGCCAAGACAAAGAACGAGCTGAGGTGGGTTCTCCTGATCATGGAACTTGATGCGAGCTCTTCAGGGTAGGCATCAAATTCATTCAGGACATACAGCATTCTCTGCTCCCATTTTTTTGGGGGGGGTCAGTGCACAGTAAATACCCAAAGAAGTTTCATAGCACAAAACCATGTTTTGATGTTACTCAATCTTATTTAATTTTTAGAACATTTTATGACAATGCCTCTTAAATATTCTGAGAACCTTCTCCTCTGATGTTTTTGCTACTTGGTTACCCAATGGTCCTTGGCACCATGAGGCTAGTGTGACTGAACTTCCAACAATCTTTCTTATGGTCTGTCTACTGGACATTTCTGTGGGGTGAACCTTTCAGGTATAGTTTCTGCTTTGTGTTGGAAAATATTGCCTGGCGAACACCTGGTTGTAGATATCCTCTCTTGCAATACCTCATTTGAAGAGCTAGGTAGTTAAGCTCTCTGCCTTGGTGCAGGGTTATCTGAGACATCATTGCCAGAGACAGCAAACAGGACTGAGAGGATAATGACATCACCCTGAGTCTGTTCCAGTCTCTTAGGTCTGGCTCTGAGGTCTCAGTCACCATCTCCATCTTTCCATTTTGTTCCTTTGTTGATTCCTCAGTCTGGGTTGTGGGATCTTATACAACTGGCCCCTGTTTGCTGTTTGTCTCACTTTCTCCCATACCATGTGACATTTTTAGCCTTATAAATATAGTCTTCTTCTCTCTTGAATGAATCAAATTTTTCCTTTTGCTCTAAAATATTTTCCTTTTCTTCCATCCCTAGTTCAAATCCATTCTTTTAAGCATCTCTATCTGGCATTACTTCCTCTAGGATGCCTTTTCTCTTTGTTGGAGATTTTTTTAGTTGTAAATGGTAGAAATCAAATCTGGCTTATTAAGCAGAAAAGGATATTACATGGCTCATGAAATTTTGGAGCATGCTGGCTCATCCAGCAAGCTCCCTTCCAGGGATTGTGCTCCAAGCCCTATGGTAGGACTTATCTAAAAGGGGATCCACCACTGCTGATGTCACATAACCTTGGGTTCTACCTGTGGACTACAGCCAGCAGCCTGATTTGTCTGGATCTCTGACTGCCATTAGCATTGATGTAGAGTCTGAGCCAGGAACATGCCTGGCGATCAACATAGCCATGGGAGTTGAGTATCTTGAAGGCCAAATGGTTCCTTGTGGGATGTTATAGCCCAGCAGCAAGGCCTTAGCATTGGTCTATTACAAATGAGTGTTGGGTACAGGAAAAAAGAATAAAATCTCATTGAAGAATACAACAATTAATTTATATGAATTTCAATTATGGGTGAAAATCCTACTGAAAATTCCAAGCAGTCAACAGGGAGAACAATTGATCTTCACCTTGTACAAGAAATCCTAGCAAAACTGAAGTCACTAATAAAGGACAAAAGATAAAGTTGAAGGTAACTCCAAGGAATTAATATACTGAGAAAAGAGGCAGGGACCAAGCCACAGTGTATTTGTAAACTAAGAGGATAAACTTATTCCAATGAAGGGCGTAAAATACAAGACAAATAGATGAGTGAGTGAAGTTATAAAGAGATAGAATATGAGTGAGGAACGAGAATGAAGAACTTATTCTTAGGAAGAATTGGGAATATATCCTGAAACAAGAATGCAAATCAACAAGGAGTAACAATGGGAGGGTGGGAGCAGTGTTCTAGGAAGTTTCATGACTGATAGTTTCAGGTTTTAAGATGTGCCGATTGCTATAGGACTGAGATATAGTTGACAACTTGAAAAGAATGGAGAAAACAAGAGAGACCCTGTACAAGGAATGGAATGGAGAAGGATATTTGGGGTGGAATAAAGTATTAGGCTCCAATAGAAGTGAATGAGAATTTAGATGCCACATCACCTTCTCTATGTAAGATAAGAGCCATGTATTCAGATTTTGGATTCTTTTACAATAAAAGAATATTTGAGATGTGGTTGCAGTTTTAAAGTGGAAAAAAGCCACATTTAATAAGAGCCCATATTAATTACCAATGACTCACATTCCAAATTTCCCCAGGAAAAGCTTAAGTGCAATATCTCTCAAAAGAGCAAAGCTGAAGAAACTACTACTAATCACATATCTGTGAAACATTTGAAACCAGGGCAGGTGCTTTGCACACGTCATCTCCTGAACCTTCACAAAATCTTTGAGGGTGGTTACTAACATCACAGCATAACACTGTAGAAAACAGGACTTAAAAAATAATTTATTCCAGGTCACTCATCGGCCTGGTGGAAGATGATTGAATCAAAACTCTTCATTTCTAGATGTTGTCTTTCAGTAAGGTTTTTAGCTTTTCATAAAATGTATTTTTCTATTCAGAACTTTCCTGATTTTAAGAAAATAGAAAAGCTTGAAAATATGTTTTCAAAAGTCTGCTAGTCCTCAGAATTTATCCAAGAGGCAGATGAAGAAAAGCAAGGGTGAAAGAGACATATAAAAATTATCCCTTCAGAAAATGCCAAAGGTTTTCAAGACTTGATGTGACTCCTAATGGGAAAGATAAAACTAGGAAAAGAAGCCTTACCTGAAAGAATCTCTTGCCTGTTTTACATCTCTGGGTGCTGTGTGACTCTCCATTTAGATTACATTCTCATGGTACTCCAATTTCTCCATAGCAAATGAAAACTAGAAATGGAGTAGAGATTAACTCACAGAGTACTGATCAGGAATTCCAAAGATGAATTTCATTAGAGCTAGTGAATTTAGAGAAGTTACTAGACATAATAATAATGTATGAAAGCCAATTTGCATTTTTATATCAGAATGGTAAGTATACTAGAGATAAATGTGAAAATTACCATTCACATTTACTTTTAAAAACATTAGATGCAAAATATTTCTTTTATCAGAAGTGTAAAACATCTGCAATGATACTTTAAAAACTGCCACATAGCCAAAATTAAATTTCTTAAATGTATGGAAAGATCTCTATTAGTAACTCAGAAGCTACCTATCTCGATTGATCTACAAATTCAGTGGAGTCCCAATTAGAAATCAGTATTTTTTTAAAAGTGGAGATTAATATACTTATCCTAATATTTATATAAAAATGTACACAATTTAAGGCGGTCACTAATAAGATTGAAACTGGATATGTGGAGTACACACAAGATGAAGAAGCACAAGGACTGTAAGCTCAAGATCAGCCATAACCTATATGGTGAATTCTAGGTCAAGCTGGGCTGCACAAGGAAACACTGTCTCAAGAATTTTAAAGCAAATAAAATTAAACCAAGCCAAAAGTAAACAAAAAATAAAGTTGGAGTTGTGTACTACCAAAAATCAAGACAAATTATCCTATAATACAGTGTTAAACTGGCATATTAACCCAAGGCTAAGTAAAGAAATCAATGGAACTGAAAAGAATCTAAAAATAGGACCCCCCCTTAATATGAATTGTTGAGTTTTCAAGATTGAGCTACTGGAATTCAGTAGGAACAGAAGAGGTTTTCAAAGACTGATGTTGGAATTGCTAATATTTCTGTAGAAAAAAATCTTGCCAATACACACAAGTTTAAAAGAGATAGGTTGTAAACCTCCCAAAATAGAAACTACATATATATAAATTTAAAGGAAAAGGTACACAAGAATATTTTCGTTACTTTAAGATGTATTCCATTAAGAACATAGCATTCAAAATGTGAAAAGTCCTGCCAGACTGGGATTAATATGTTCACAATATATTTATCTGATAAAGAAATCACATCCAAAATAACAAACTTTATAAATCAAAAATAATATTACAATTAAAATAGGCCATGTTTTGTCCAATTAATGAAAGAAGCTATTAAAATTTAAATTCTCTCTTTAACATATCAAAAGGTGTTTAGCATTATTTCCCATCAGGGAAATGAAAAATAAAAATGTAGAGATATGCCATTTCCAGAATGACTCCAAATAAAACAAAATTGAGAATGAAAATATTAAACAACAGAAACTCTACAAATGCTAGGACAATTGTAAAACTGTAATAACATTGGAAAACTGTCTGTTTCCACTAAAGTTAAACACATGCTACTTATGACCCAGCAAGTGAATCTATATGTCTTCAAAAGAATATTCATAATAATGAATATTATTATGATATATGTAATTGTTAATTCAAAGTTTATCAAAGACCTAAAGTTTGCATTTTGCTAAAAGTAAAAAATGCAATATAAATCTTGCTGAGCATAATTTGGGCAATGGCTGGTTATGCTGGGGCGATTCCCCCAGGCACACACTGTGAGGACTCTGGGCCATGGAGGCGGAGAAAGGCGAATATGCTGCAGGCCCTTTACCCCCACCCAAATCCAGGGGCCTCTGGACACAGCAGGGACTCTCAGTTACACAGCTCCTGGCTGTAACAACAAAGATAAGTAAAGCCTGACCACCTGCACCTCCGCCTCTGCACTCCAGAGACTCGGCCATGGACAGGGAGTTTGTCAAAGCAAGATCTCAGTTTATTGGGGGTAACAAATCAGCTTATATAGACAAAGACTCAAAGCGCACGAAACAGGCAGCCAATTACCTTGATGGTCAGTAAAGCACATACTCTGCATAGGTCAGACTAAACATAAATCTATGTTGTCTCCTATAAGCCATTTAGGACTCTCTGTAATGTGAGTAGGGTTATGCCTAGGACACCAGCTCCCAGCGCCATCTTTGGTCCCATGTGCTAAGCCATGCCCTGCTCACTCCCTCCCAGACCGTTATCTCTGGGCGGGCCCAACAGGTTAGATAGGTAAACAAAAGATAAGCATCAAGAAGAAAATAGACCAATATGATTTTATCAAAACTAAAAATCCTTTAGTTTTCCAAGAATGCTAATGACAAAACGAAAGGGCAGTTTTATAAAGTAGGAAAACATATGAGCAAATCACATTCTGTCTGAAAAGAACCAAGTATCCAGAAGGTATAAAGAACTCTAATAAGTTAATGATAGAAAAAAGAATGTTTTAAAGTAGACGAAGTATTTGCATAGATGTCTCTTTGAAGAAGATATAAAAGTGGCCAAATACATTCACAAAATTGTGCTTAATATCATTAATTATGGGTCATAAGATGCCATGTCAAACCCATTTCGAAACAGACACAGTGAGCATTGGCAAGGATATGAAGAAACTGGAACTCTCACATATTGTTGGCTTGAATATTAAATCGTGTGGTCACTCCGGAAACCACAGTCCTCACACTGGGACCTCAAATGGGACATAGTTGAATAGCTGAAAGAATGATAAAGAGGCCAGTGTGCAGGGGGTGAATGAGAGGACAGGATATTAGTGGAGAAACAAGACAACATTTTGAATAATTAGAAGGCTTCAGCCTTTGCTTTAAGAAGGCAGATTTTGGCCAGTGATGATTCTAATCTGCTGGCTATCAGGCTGTGGACTCTTTGGCCTCGGGTTCCTTCAGTTGTATCAGTCAGCTTACCTCCTCAGGCCACATACCCCTGTTATGGATGGATGGGTGGGCTGTGCAGAGAAGTACATGCTAGGACCTGAGATCCAGGACCGTAGTTATGTCCCACACAAATGGGGTGAGTTGAGCAGGCCAGGAGAATCCTATGTTTTCCTGCAAATACCACTGCACTATACTTGGTTATGTCTCTTGGCCTCCAGAGCCCGAAATATTTGCTGTGATGATTAACATTGCCAACTTGAAATGATCTAGAATCACCTAGGAGACAAACCTCTGCGAGGGAGCTTCTAGATTGGGCTAATTGAGATGGAAAGCCTTGTCTTAACTGTGGTGGTATCCTTCCACAGCCTGGGGTCATGGACTGAATAAAAATGGAGAAAGAAGGCTGAAAGTATTTTTCTGCTTTCTGATTGGGAATGATCAGCTGCCTTTTGCTTCTGCCCCATGCCTTTCCTGTCCCCATGGATACCCTCAAACTGTGAGCCAAAATAAACTCTTCCTTAACTTGCTTCCTGTAAGGTATTTTACTACAGTAATGAGAAAAGTAATGATGATACCTGCCTAATGCGGATCTAGACAGTTCACCAGGAACTGTGATAAAATGGTACTGGGGAGAATGAGTGAGATAGGACAGAAAATCTCCAATAAGTCTAGGCATTGGATTAATTGTAATAAGGAAAGTAATGAATGGAACAGATTGATGATGTGAGATTTAACCTGGGTCTTGGGTCCCCTAAATTTAATATTTTCAGAACGACCTTGAGGTGGGCAAAGTTATTGCCATGGATTAAAACAATTCCAAATGCACTTTAAAAAATGATTGTCTTGCCGTTATCATAGAGATATAAATGGTTATTGTGTCAAAGTAGAATTTAATAGACACTTAAAAACTATAAAAAGGTTAAGTACATAATCAATAGTGTCCCATCAATGTTGATTTTTCAGCAAATTTTAGTGCAGTTCTGAGACCAGCTTCTTCTATGAAAATGCTCCAACTGTCCTTGGCGTCAACTCTCACATCTTGCTCAGAAGCAAACTTTCCATGCAAATTATTCCTTGCTTGAAGAAACTGGGTCCACAGGAAGCTAAAATTAGAGCTACCATTGAAGGACTCATTATTGAATCTTTCGAACAACTCACGCTACCTCCGTCATAGCCATGACAAGGAAGAGTAGAGGAAAATGAGACCTTTTTTAATGGATGGATATTTTTCTGAGCCACTTATTTTTGAAAATTATCTCCAAGGGCTGAGTCACACCAGTGGAAGTTGGCATAAAAGAGTAAGGAATCTTGAATTTCCGTCAGAAACCCAGTCCACCATTTTTTGACCATGTGATGTCAGCTAAGTTGCCGAGCAACTTCAAACTAAAATTTCTCAAACCCACAGATTTTTTAAATTTTATTTAAAAATTTTTTTTTAATCAATTGTGCGTGTGTGCGTATGTATGTGTGCGCGCATGTGTGTATGTGTGTGTGTGTAGAACCACGGACGAATTCGGGAACCACCATGGACGCCTCCACCTCCTTCTGCCCCGGGATTCACAGGCTCCGCCCTACCAGGACCAGAAGCGCAGGCTGCCCCCGCTTCCGCCTGGCGTCTATACGTGGGGTCTAGGATCCGAACTCAGGACCTTCTGCCTGCAAGGCAGAGGCTTAACCCCTGAGCCACCTCTCCAGCCCCCTAAATTTTATTTTAAATTTTATTTTTTATTTTTATTACTAAAAGGCTCCCACTCATTGAAAAGAGTAGATAGCATGTGTCAAAAGTTCTCACTACCATATTTGGTATATGCCAAGGGCGCAGGCGATACACCTCAGTCTATACTAAGATGCTTCACTGAGGCTCAGGCACTGATCATCTAAAGCTGTCCCTGTTTTGAACCAGTTTATAGATTCATGAGAAAGAAGAATACTTCAAATGAATATTATGGATTATTCAACCAATAAGGCTGCAAATTAACTGGTCTCTATAGGAAGAACTCAAAGTGTTAGCTACAGAAACTTTATTCTTTACACTCATTTATTCTTCATAATAGGTCAGTGAGCTGAAATTCCAATATAGAGTTTCAGTAACTAACGCATGCGGGAATCTTCTAATCCATTTCACAGTATTCAAATGTTTCTTAAGACAGTTTTCTTGCCTCTCACCCAAATCACTAGATTAAGTGGGTAGGCTATCAGTTTGTGGCTGGGTATATAGGCTACTTGATCTTGTCGAAAGAAATGTCAAGATCTTCATATGAATCTTCTCAATTCTATTGAGATTTATCAATTCCCAGGCATCTCTGCTACTGGTAGCTAATGGCATTGTTAACTTTCACTACAATTTGATCTTTCACTGCATGACCATTAGTCATAAAGCAACAAAGCTTGTATTATCTCAAGGGACTTCTCATACCTCAGTAATGAGCTGAGAACAGCAGATGCCCATGGAAATATGACTCCTCACTTAAGGCTGTCTTCCTACCTGCTTGGTTTGATCTCAGAAGCTAGCTTCATAATTATCTGACACTTACAGGTTTGCCTTGCAGTAGGTCTGAAAGTCCGGGACCTCTGGTAGGAGTCATAGAACCACATCCAGGGTGTTGGTGGTGATAGAGGAAGTAGGAGACCAGGATGGGTGATGAATCTTATGTAGGAGAAAATTAATTTGGAGAAACCAAGTAAAGTATCACTATTGTTAGAAAAAAAAGCAAGAATGGAGTTGAAAGTGGAGATGTTGCTGCAGAGGCCACCCACAAGTCAGGCAGAAGGAGAATGTGTGGGAGGCCGTGAGAGAGGCCAGGAGAAGCCAAGCATACAGTGTCAACTATTCCCCAGGAGACGAGGTCTGACATCTACTGTGTGGCTTTAGGGATGCTTAGTGCTTCTGGAGTTGAATCTTGGTTGCCATGGTTTAAAGCAGAAAGTGCAAGCAAGAGACTCACAGGCCAAATTCAATCCACGAGATAATAACAAGAAATAATAAGAAAAGCAATGACTAACATTTGTTGAACACTTGCTGCACATAAAGTATGCTCTAAATATTATCTCTAGATCACACGTTAGCTATAATTTATCAGCACACATATATTCCCACTAAGTCTATGCTTAGTTCTGAAACTAAACCTTGCTTTGAAATAGATACTACCCACATCCTCAATTTATGAATGGGAAGCCAGTTTAACAGCTGGTTCATTGATTTGTAACATTAGGCTTCATGTAGGCAGAGTAGTTCCAGAGCTAATGGGCTTTACCAGCAGTGTAGAACAGGGGCTGCATTCTAATAGAATGAGGAAGAACACATAAAGGCTCTGTGTGGGTCATCGGAATGTCCCCAAGTACAGAAGGAGCTAATGGAGTCCACCTTTGAATCCCTCCCATACTCATCTTTTGGTCTGTTTCCACAGTTTCTTCAAGCATCTTTTTATTGTGTTCTGGACTATTATGGGCCTATTACCTTAATAGATTAAGGCAATATGTCAATCTGTTACCTCCACTTTTATTTGAAGAGAAAGCATTGAGTTTTGGAAAAACATTTTATCCATTCACTGTGTGGTTGGCTTAATCATCAACTTGCTACCTACCAGAGATCCCTGGGCACACTTGAAGAGATTTTTTTTTTTAGAGGAAGGTCAACCTCTGAGATTTCCTATGAGAGAACATTTTGATCCCGTTCATTGAAGTGGGAAGACTTGTCAACTGTGGGCAGCATCATTTCCAGGTGGGATCTGGTTTGTATGGTGATGGCAAAATGAGTCTTGAAGCACAGTCAAGCCTGCTATTTTCTGTCAATAGGCAAGATGTGACCAGATGCTTCAAGCTCCTATCACCCACCTTTATTTGCCCATAGTGATGGACTAAATTGTAAGAAAGAACAAATCTTTTCCTTCTTAATTGCTTTTGTCAGGGTGTTTTATTACAACCATAGGATAAGAACCTAACATTGCTTAAAAAATTTGGAGGGTTAGAGAGTTGGCTCAAGGGTTAAGACTCTGCTTAGTAAGCAGAAAGTCCTGAATTTGGATTCCAGATCCCAAATTAAAACACCAGGCAGAAATGATGGCAGCCTGAACTTCCCGTTCTGGTGGGCGAAGTCTGGGAAATCCCAGAGTGAAGCAAAAAGGACGTAGCAGAAATCTAGGATGATTTCTGAAGTCACCCTTATTCCTCTATAGGGACATACAGTGCCCTCTAATGTGTGCATGTGCACACACACACACACACGCACACGCACACGCACACACACACACACACACACACACACACACACACACACATAACGCAAAATGAATAAATTTTTAAAAAACTAGAAAGAGGTAGAGAGATAAAAGACTCCGGGAGTCTTCACATACAAGTCCCAATTTCTGGCTTTTCTTGAGAAATCAGAGGGCATGGGTGAGGGTAGGATGGTGGTCGTCTTGCTGTCTGGAAAGTCGATGGGACCTTTAGAAAGTAGAGCCTAGCTAGAGGAAGCATGGCCCAGCAATGGGCCGTAATAGCTAATAATCAAACCCCCGCATCTCTTTCTCTCCCACACCTTCTTCCTGGGGGCTGCTGTAATGTAAGCCAGCCTCCTGCTTTTGCCACCACACCTCTTGCTCTGCGTTCCCCACCATGCTGGACTCCATCTCTTGTGGAATCCTCGGCCACTTAAGAAATCCTTTGGCCTTTATGTTGCTAGGGTCAGAGCGCCTAATCACAGCCACAGAAAAGTCACTGGAGGGGTGACCTCTTGTTGCAGTTTGCCTGCACGGTTGCTGATAAATGACCATCAAATGGCTTAAGGGAACAAGGGGTTTATTCTCTTACAATTACTGGTTACAGTTCATAGTCCAGCTTGACGGGAGAGCACGCACCAACACCAGGGCCTAGGGAATTGGCCACACCATCTCCATATAATAGCTGAGAGACGATCCTTATTTGCCAGACTGGCATGTCTGGCCAAGTGTACAAAAGGATGTCGACTTCCTCAAGCCGCTGGGCCTTCCCCATCAGCTAGACAATCTCCTGCAGGTTTGCTCTGGGCTTAACTCAACCATTAAGTCTCTACAAATGTGCCCAGAGCTCAAACCCTCAACAGTCAAGTTGACACCTGTGCCTAACTATGACACCTCTCACTCAAATGCCCCAGGTGGGTGATGGCACTGAACATAGCAGAATGGTGCCAGGATCATGTGAGAAAGGCCCTGGCTATGACTGGGTTTAAAGGTTAAAGGTGAATGCTTAAGTCATCCAAACCAAACTGCTCATGTTGCCTGCTTATGCAGATATTCTAGGAGCTTCTGAGTGTACAAATAGCAGATATCGTCTCTTTAATTGTGCGTGTTAGTACACAAAAGGATGGCCTCATTGGACAGTCCCCTTTATTCAGCTGGGTCCTGGGATTAGTGTGTGCATGTGTACCAGTTACTCTTCTCTGTTGCTGTGAGACACCACTCTAGGTCAGACAACTTAAGGGAGAAAGGGAGATTTATTCGGCTTACAATTCCAGAGGGGCGATACAGTCCTTCATGTCGGAAAAGACATGACTGGCAGCGGCTGGAGGCGGTCTAAGTCACAGTCTTCACAGAGACTCAGAGTTGCGAAGCTGCCAATTGCAAGAACAGACCTCTCCCCCGAAATGAGGGTGGAGCTAATCAACTTCAAGGTCCACCCCCTGTGATTTGAAACCCTGACAGTACGAATGGTGAATGCCTTCACAGGCCCGATTCTTTTGCTCGTCTCTGAAACTTTGGACACTATGATTAAATATAATGTCACACAGGACAGAAAGAGCAAGATCCCTAGACCTTTGGCATTAGAGGAATAATTTTCCATTTTGTTGAGTAGCCAAAATTGGGAATAGTTTCTTTACAGTAACTGGTGGTAATAACCATAGCTTATATTCTTGATATTTCTCTAGATGCACAGAAACTCATTTAGTTGTCAAAGCTTCCTCATGGCTTCTCTGTTTTCCTTTTTTGTAAAAAGAACAAACTGAGGCATTGTGAATTCATCATTTGCTAAGGTCTCAAAGTTAGTGAATGGCAGAGTGAGGAGCTGAAGAGACAGGCTGACTGGTTCTGCAGTCTCTTAGAGTTCACACTGGGTCTCTACAAATGTCCACATGTGAAGGGCCTTGCATGAAGCCAGACTCTGAAGATGTGAAATGAATCAATGCATAGAGTTCTTCATCTCAAAGAGCTCACAGTACCATTGTCGAGATTGTCTCAAAAACTGAACCGAGGAATTTAATATGTGTGTGATTGCAAACAACATATGAAATGCTTTGTGGGGAAATGGTCACCACTGTGAGAGGCAATAAAGGATAAATCAGGGGATGGAGACGTAGAAGAGGGAAACGGCTCTATGAAGGGAGGGCAGGTCTGGTTCCCACAGTCCTTGTGCTCCTGGGGCTGAGTTCTCGAGTACTGTGCGCACGCCTTAGGCATGCCCCATTGTTCCTCCAGTCCTACAGTCCTCTCCTCTCTGGTGTGGGTCTGTTCTTCTGCTGCAGTTATTTTAGGAGCAGGGATAAAGACCAATTAAAAGCCCATCAATTACAGTAAATAAACGTGACAGTCAATATCCCTTATGATATCACAAACCCATGAAACTATTGACTCACTAACAGGTGAATAATTCTCCAGGATCAATGATGACAATAATGCCTTGCTAAATTTAGAACCATCAAAATAAACATACAAGTACATAGGTCAAATCCATCCGTCATATTCGCAAGGGGAATTTTCATCAAGTTAATGTGCCATGGTAAAGCACAAGTAAGGGGCAAAAAAAAAAAAAAAAAAAAAATCCACTTCTCCTTGAAATGTACCTTTTTGCCTGGAGAGGATTCTAGAATTGTGTTCTTTGTTCCCAGACTTTATGATTTTTTGTGCGTGTGCGCAGAAACGATATTAGCTGAGAAAAAAAATGATGAGTAGTCAGTATGGAATCAGAGTTGCTCCTTTTAAGGCATCTGCGGAGGAGTTCAATAACCTATGGCACCCCATGACTTCAGCTTGGTTATTGCAGCGATTATTTTGTATTCCTCAGGTTTCTCTGTTTTCCTTTTGTTACGGTTGTGGTGGCATTTTGGCTTTTCCTCCCCTGAATTGTGCAGTATTTTGAAATTTCATTTTTAATGGGTTTTAGAATCAGCTGAAATTTTATACTATCTTATACATGCATGCATACATACATACATACACACATACATACATGTTTTTATCGTTCCAGGAGAGCAGCTGTCTTAAGAATTGCTGGGTTTATGTAGTTTCACAGACACTGAGCAAATACATAAATATACAGTTAGAACACAGATAGATTCTTACTTCCTACGGGCACCAAGTTCCTTAGAGTCAACCATGAGTGAAAAACGACTCTACCGGGACACACTTAGAACGATACCATTTCACAATTTAATTACGGCAGAAGGTGGAGAACTGAGGAGATTACAAACTCCATCCAGTACAATATTGCAACTTGGTCAGCAATAATGGGGGGAAATAAAAGAAAGTGGCTTAAGATGGGCTTTGCATTTTTGATGAGACCTCTGATTTGGCCCCAGAAATATTCTCTGTTCTCTTCCCTCCTTCCCTATTTCTCTCGCATTGTAAAATACAGGTTAGCATCAAATTTCTGGACCTTTTAGTTCTGCCTTAGTTCAGTCATGGTCACCACTTTCTATCTTGAAGTGCTTGTTAAAGAACCTCTTGGACTCAATCAACTGTCAGTTGCCACCTATTAACTGGTACACAGTAGATGTAGCTCTGTATGATCTTTCAGAAAAGCAAGTGTGTGGCCACCATTCAAAGTGATGGCTGCCTAACTAATTCCATTTTATTACTGGTGTTCGTCTGACTGTTAGTAGCTTAAGACATTAGTACTTCAAGTCCTTTTAACATCCTTTTGGCTTAGCTCAAACAACCTATGAAATGTACTGACTAGTCTTAATGGGATAGTCAATGCACCTCCTCATTCCAACATCTAAAGTTTCCATTTTAGTATTTATAAAAATTACTGTGATAAATCATGTTGAGTTTCAGTTCCATTTCACTTCCTATTAGACACCATGCCAAATCTTGTCAAACCGACATTCAATCTGCTTCCACATAATAGAACGGTGGGCATCGGAGGAAGGAAAATGACTTTTATTTTTCTGGTAGCAAGAAAGAATGGCCCCTTTTCACACATGCATCGGGGAAACAGCTTCCCTTCTACGTGCTGAAAATCCTTAGCAGGAAGGTAATCCATGAAGATAAGTGGCAAAACAAAAGAGATGTGATCACTGTGGTATTAGGAAATCACAGGACAAACATTTTGAATATTTTTGAGCAGTTAAAATGTATGCATTGAAAAAAACCCCTAATAGATGAAAGGGGTATGCCATACCTATTAAGTCCAGACCAGGTACAAGTAATATGCTCAGTACTTAAATGATTTATCTAACTTAATCTTCCCACCTTTATATGGTAGTGTTACAGATATTAAGTAATGTCTCCAAAGTCATATATTTACCAAGTGGAGCAGTTTGTTTTGAGTCTACTGGATTCTCAAGACTAAGTTATTATCCCTTAACTGTGCCACTGCTATATAACAATACAAACTTGTAAGTAGAATCAGCTTGGCAGTGAACATTTCTGTGTAAATCCTTGTTTGTTGTTGTTTCCTGAATGACCCTTTACAATTAATTATAAAGTACCCTAATTATAAAATTACCTATAAAATGCCATTTATGGTGAATGAGGACATGACAGAAACCTGATAGTTAAGTTTGAGCCCTATCACTTGCTGTCTGACCTCAAGCAAGTGTCTTAGATGCATGAGTCCTCCGTTTCTACCTCTCTGAAATGGAGACAGGGCTCTTAGTGTGTCAGGTTGTGAACCTGTAGATAAGAGATATGGCTCCCTCTGGAGAGCATATGCTGAGTTACTCAACGAAGAGGCAGAAGCTCCTGCTATGTTGAGTGAATGCTTACCTGGTGACATCACAGTTACCCCAAATGGTGGTGAAGTTTTTAATTATCTATCTATCTATCTATCTATCTATCTATCTATCTATCTATCTATCTATCTATCTATCTATCCATCCATCCATCCATCCATCCATCCATCTATCTATCTATCTATCTATCTATCTATCTATCTATCTATCTATCTATCTATCTACCTGTCTGTCTGTCTTGTCTTGTCTGTCTGTCAGTCTGTTTATTTATTTATTTAGTGTATCAGAAGGCATGGTGTGTCCCTGTGGAGGACCAAGGATGACTTCAGGAATTATCCTGGATTGCTTTTCCCTCCCTCTTGCTTTGCTCTTGGATTTCCCAAGGCTCTGCCCACCAGGGTCAGAAGTACAGGCTGGTGCTGTTTCCTCCTGGCATTTTTTATGCGGGACCTGGGATCTGTACTTCTGCTTGCAAGGAAGAGTCTTCACCCCTGAGTCATCTCTCCAGCCTGGTGCTGAAGTTTTGAACTGGAAAATTAGAATCCTTCGTCATAAAGGATCAGGGGAAAGGAATGGGTAAGAAATGGCTTCTTACTGCTCATAGCTACTAGCAGTTTTAGTGGATATTGAAGAATTACCAAGCCAACCTGCAAAGCAAATAGGTCCACGAAGGACCAAAAAAAAAAAAAAAATGCATTCCTCTTCTTTCTTGAGCTTAAAATGCTTAGGGTAAAAATAAATTTGAATTGTTTCACTGAGCCCTTTTTTTATTCTTTTAAAAAAGCATCAAGCTATAACTTTAACAGGCTCTAAACTATAATTTAGGGTAATTTTTAAAGTGGTAGACCAAATTATATGCATGCCATCAAGTAGCATTTTTCTGCAAACACTAATATTACATGAAATAGTGTCAAAATGGGCAATTCTAAAAAAAAGCAGAAAAGAAACATTGCAAGCATTTTATTATAGCATTTGATAACCCTCTGGCTGGAAACTCTCTCATTGGAATTATTCTGGATAATAAGAACAAATGTAAGTAAACAAACCTTACCCTGTGCATAGCTTGGCTTTCCCTTCTTGCTCTTAGTAGCAAGCAAACATGCAAGAAGTTAGGGAAAATTTCAGCCACAGGCTGGTATTGAAGTATGAATCACGGGAGATTGTACCTAATGAAAAAATCATTGCATTGTCCATCTACTGGAAATCAAAAAGACCAAACAGCTTGGCCTCGAATTTCAAAACTTCATGTGACCCTGAGAAGTATTTATACCACTCTATCTCAGCACCAGGAGCCGAATCGGTGGTGAGAGAGGAGAGTGACCTTTCACAGGTTTCTATTCCAAGTTCGGCACAACAATCCAGAGCGGGCGTGAGGATTTTAACTAATGTTTTTCTTAGTCCTTATAGGGAGCATATGTTCAGGGTTTTAATAAGCTACAGGCTCTTTCATTCCAATGGCAAAAAATACCCCATAATTGTTAAAGGGCTCTGACTGACTGGTTTCACATGTGAATTTGCAACTGTCATCAAGTATCAATCCAAAGTTACAGATCATCTAATTCAAACCAAGTCTGTTGTCTATTCCGCTCTGGGAGAACCTGGAATGAGAGACTTTGAATAAGGGATTAAGCAACAGGAATATGATGCATTCTGGACTGAGAACAGAGCCAGAGAATACAACTGGTTCATTTCTATTCTAGCTCAGCCTGAGCAGCTTATGCTCTGGGCAAGAGAGACTCAAAGTGTGGAGACCTGGTCAAATTGGTGTGGCACCTTGGAATGAACAAATTTCTGCTTCTGTGGTCGTGGAGGCTGAACACACCCATGGGAGAGAATTGCCTGCTGGGTGTTTTTCACCTGTGATAGCAGTACTGGTCTCACAGTCTGTTAGGATTGGTTTACCCATGTGAAGTGCTTAGAAGAGCACCTTGCACAGTAAGACCATGATAAAGCAAGTGTGATGATCCTGCCTCTTATCAGAAAACTCTACTCCTTTTTATTAGACATGCACATACCTACCGTTTCTGACCTGAGAATTACTTTTTAGCAAATACCTGGTGCTTAATATGTACTTTAGAAATGTGAAGGTGTTTCTGTAAAAGGGAGTATTGCTAGCAGTTTTGCTTATAAGAGCTTGTCTAGAGCCATAGTCAGTATCAAAGGAAGGGCTTCAACGGAAAGAGCGGCCTTTATAACCATTTCTAGTGTTGCTTCGCATTGGAAAAAGGAACCAAACATACTTAAACTCTACCACATAGAGATTACTATTATTTCTATCTTCTATCTGGCCCTTCACCTCTCCCAGCAGTAAAAGTGCCAAGGTGTCAATTAACTTTCTTCTCTCCAGCAGTAGTGTATTTCAAAAACATTATTCATTCATCTATCTATCCGTTCACTTACATATTCACTTATTTTTGAGACAGTATCTCTTGCATCCCAGACTGGTTTTGAACTACATAGTAGAAGATTGCCCTGTCTTCACAACCAAGTGCTGGGATTGGAAGCATGCACCACCATACCCAGGGTTATGTGGTTCTGGGAATTAAACCCAGGGTTTTGTGTATGCTAGGCGGTACTCTGACCAACTGATCTCCATCCCCAGCCCATATATTTCCGAATTTTATTTGATCATTTTCACTGTGAGGACCATACGATTTCAAGTAGGGAAATCACAAGAACCTCAAGTATTTTAATTCCCTCGCCTCAGATACTGTGTGATGCTTATATGTGTTTCTCCCTTTGACCTTGACAGTAGTTTTTCTTTTTCCTATATTACAGATAATGAAGAGAGGAAGCTTTTCTTTGAGAAGTCCCATTCTTATAATCTTCTCGTTTCAAATTAATCTTGGAGCAGAGATTAACAAAGCCCTTTAGAAGCATAAGGACCCTTAAGTTGGCCTAGGCTAATTTTATAGATGAGAAAAATCAGTGTGGAGAGAACTTGTCCAGTGTCATGTATAAAGTCAGGAACTGAAGACTAGAGCCCCAGGCCTGATTCTAGTTCATTGGCACTTCATGCCTCACTCTCCCCTATACGCTTGCATAGTACTTCAAATTAGCACCAGGGTATTATTGGTTCCTTTCTGGCCCTTCGCCTCTCCCAGCAGTAAAAGTGCCAAGGTGTCAAGATTTCTGAGCTGATTTTCTTCTTAGCCTCATGCTTAGCCTCACACTGTCATTTGTCTGCAAGAGATTCCATAACCTTGTTGATACTGTGCTTCCACCTTTAAGAAATCACTCAGGATTTCAACTCAAATCTCTGGTGGGGCTCACTTTGCCGTGCAGAGAGAAGTTAACTTTAGGCTGAACAAATTGGATGTGCGAAGGCATCCCTAATCCATTTTAAGTTAATGGAGACTTAAACAAAATAAAGACAATAGAGTGTGCTTGAGCACAGATAGCGTGGGAAGAAAGAGTCAGGATCTTATCACATATGATACAGAAACTACAACAAGAAAATCGCACTGGGACGTTTCACTGATAAGGCTGAGAAAACAGGTAAATTCATATTTAGGATAATATATGTGTGGTTGCTGAAAATAGGCATGAGCCGAGATGTAATGACAATGAGAGGGTAATAATAACTCTCCTTTCTAGTGAGGGTTTATTCTGTGTTAGGTAAGCCCCTTGCTAAAGCGTTCTGGCTATCTTGTCTCTTCTTACTTTTATAATCATCCTGGATATAATCATAACTCAATAAGAAAGATGATAGTTTATGTAATGTAAAATTTACATAATTTATTTGCAGTGTGGAAGACACAGAGCTGGGGGCAGTTTTTGAATGGGCACATTTATTTCCTCTAGTATCTATGCTGTATTAAGTTACAGAGTAATTTTTTTCCTTCTGTCTTGAACCTGCTAAGTCTTGGAACTGAATGACCAGAAACTCTCAGAGTACAGGTTCTGCCACGACTAGACTAAGCAAGACATGGTCAGCCGTGTTATTTTGTTCACTGTAGGTATGGTAGCCAGACTTTTAAATCAAAATTAACTGTTATTCTCTTCCTTGATGACATTAATCTTGGGTAGGGACCAATCTTGGGTACGTCTATTGCCACCTATATATATCTATTGTCTGGACTCTAACAAGTGAAGACTTATGCTAATGTAGATTACCCTTATTAAACTCAGTGAGGAACACACACACACACACATACACACACACACACACACACACACAAATGCAGGAATGAAACTTTTGGGAAGAAGATTTTCACTGGGAGGAAAGGGGATAAGGTAATATGATATGGAAGAAAAAGATGACCAAAAATCATAATATATATATGTAGTAATAGTGAGTAGGAACAGTAACAATAGTAGTGGGACACTGAAGGAAGAGATAAAATGCTTAACTAGAATGAATTATGTATACGGTCCAAACAGGGAAGCCATGAACCTTCTTTTGAAGCTAGTGAAATGCTCTCATGGTTGTGAAGTGGATGAAACTTGGTGGCAGGAGGTCAGCACCAGCAGGACTCAGCTGCCACCATTCATAGAGGAAGGAGCGCGGTGACTAGATGCATTTGCAAGATGACCCTATGAAATGACCATGGCAATGGGGAAAAATACCATTTTTTTCTCACTGTTTCCAAAATTTAAGATAGTAGTAGCTACATGGGAAGCATTTTGGAAGGCTGCTGATTGCCTTTTCCTACCAAATGGAATGGCTCTACTCGCCCCAATCCCTGTGGTGTATTTCCATGACCCATGTGGGAGCTGTGGCTGAATGTCGCCTGAGTCAGCCCGGGCTTTGGACCTTGAACATGTACACACAGCAATCTGGGATTTTTCTTTTGAAGCAGCAGGCAGATGAAAATAAAAGGGATTAATATGGGGATGGAACTTCCTAGTATTCACCACAGATGGTAGAGATTGACAGTGCTGTCACTGGCCAAGGATCAAGGATAGAAGTTGGCTCTGATTGTCTTGGATCCCATGACCTTGTTTCTCGACCACAGAATTCTTATAGCAAGGTCAATACAATTTATGGGCAAATGTTGACAGTGTAACGCCAGCTACATGACTATAAGATTCATAGTGAAAAGACTCTTGAACCTTTCACAGATTCTCAGCATCTCACGTCATCAGGGAGAAATGTGCAACCTAGCCTGGAGGCTCTCAAGAGACTGAATGATCTCAGGAAATGCAACTGTCATAAACCCAAGAACAAAGCTTACCTCTGCAAAGCAGAGCAAAGCAAAGCAAAACGAAAAGCGATACTTTCAACTTCCTTTGCAAATGAAACCCTAGTAACTGGTCAGCAGTGAATGCATGCATAGAAAATGGAGGGAAAGCCCACCAAAACTCTGAGAGAAGTATCTATATAGACTTGATCAGTCGATCATCCTCTCTTATGACCACATCTGACACAGTCCTACTATCCTCGTTAGAGTGCTGCCGATATAACCTGAACGTGCATGCTGGCAAAAGCTGATCTTTCACACAAACTGACGCTCAAGACTGCTGAGCCTGGGAAGCTAATGAACTAGGATCTCCTGAAACTCCTAAGCAAGACCGTGATCATTATTTACATTTGGCATATATTAGAGCGGCAACAGAAAAGAATATAGAGCTAGTTCCTCTCTCAGGGGAAGGCTGATTAAGACTTGGGTTTGAATTCACTTCTTCAGTTGATTTCATGTGTACACTTCAGCAAGGAATATCAACTCTTTCAGTGTCATTTGAAAGATCAAATACCACTGCGTAGTTCATGGCGATAATACTAAAGTGAGAATGTTTCTTGGGGAAAGTGTGTATAAAGTACAAAACTCAGTGTAGGCATTCTATAATTAGTAGATAGCATATGTAAGGGACATTAGAGGAGACGTGTATATCCATAAAATCTACTGTCACGTTTGAGTATCAAAACAAGAAAATTCTTAAAAACTTTCATGTTTGCAATTAAGGATTAGAAAAAGAATATTTTAAAAACAAGTAATGAGGGGTAGAGGATAAAGATGGCTCATCAAGTAAAGAGGTATTTAGACAGAAAGATTGATTCTCAGAGGCCACATGGTTGAAAGACAGAACAGACTTTATATATGTAAAATACCAGGAGAAGATTGTTTTCCAATGAATAAACTGAAAAGGGTTAAAATCCCAGGGTAGTCGATGACAAAAACAAACTAAATTCGAAATCAGCAAAAAAAAAAAAATATTAGGCATCTGAGAAAAATGAAATGACAGTATTTCTAAATAGCCGGTTAAAAATGAAATGACAAAAGATTAGAAAATATCTAAAGCCAAGTGAAAATGGAAATGTAAAATACCAAAGTTCATGGAGTGTTGTCAGCAAACTCTGTGTGACATTAATACATGGAAAGTTTACATCAAGAAGATGGAAAAGACCTTCACTGCAAGGGATCGCAGTGTTTATGTGTCTACACGGTTTCCCAAACCCATCATGCTTTATTTCAGTTGCTGGTTTGTGTGACTGACCTTCCATCTGTTATAAACCAACAGATAGTCATCTTTGATTGCCTGGGTTCCTGCCTATGTCAGCACATTTCAGAGCACCTACCAAATGTCAATCATGGGCCCAGCTGTGACATATTTTCCAGTTTGTAACCAAGCCTTGGAGCTTCTTAATTGCTGGCCGAATTCAGGTTCATTATTCCACTGTGGCAGAAGAAGCAAGACATGGAAGAATCTACCATTTTTCCCCCTCTAGCAAACGTTTAAAAAAAAGTAAAGGATAAACTGCAGTATCTGTCCACTCATGATCTGCTCTAAAGTGGGATTTGGCTCCGAACTGTAAGTGTGAAAAAGGGATTTGAGAAATGAAAAATTATATAAAAAGTCCAATTTGAATCGTTTTAGAAAGGAGCCATATGTTCTAGTCTGATGCTCGCTGCTACCTTCCCACGTCCGGACGGCCATCATGTAAGATCATAAATCACAACCTAGTAAAAGTGAGGACTATGCGCTGTCTGCGGCGTTCGTATTTGTCAAGGTTTGGCTGTGTGAAATTCTTGGCTTCCAGGGAGGCTGGAGACATCAGCTCCTCATGAGCCAACGTGCAGAACTGAAGTTTGACTCTTGAGATGGGTCCTTGTGTCAAATGCCCCAGGCTGGGCAGCCCCAAGTGGCCCAGATCATATTCACAAGAATCGTCTATACTTCAACTTCAGGGGCCCAAATGTCACAAGATGGAAAAAACAAACAAACAAAAATCAGGAAACGGCTTGTTGGGTAAAGTGCTTGCCGTGTAAACACAGGATCAGAGGTTGGATCCCCAGAGACCAGGTAAAGCTGGGAGCAGCAGTGCACGGTTATAATCCCAGTGCTTCTGTGGGGAGATGGGGGATGGAGACAGGAGAATTCCTGGAAGTTCTGGGCTCGTAAGCCGGGCACAGTCAGTGATGGAAATGAGAGATCCTGTTTCCAGGAAGATGTATGGCAAAGACCAACAACCAAGATAGTCCTCTGACTTCCGCACGTTCACCTACACTCGCACACACACATAGCAGTCACATGCATGCATAAATCATACACACAAAGATTAAAAAAAAACACCCTCTTCCTTAGGAAACAGGAACACAGCAATTTAAATGTGGGTTTGAGAAACTTCTTGGCTCTATCATCCAAGACCCATGTATTAATTTCACCTTCCTGTTGTTGAACAAAAACAGAACCCAAAGCAACTTAGGGGAACAAAGAGTTTGTTTTTGCTAATCGGTTCTCAGTTACAGTTGACAGTCCAGCGTGGGAGGAGGGTTCATACCAACATCAGGAACCAAGGAACCACCCTACCTGCACAAAGAGCTGAGAGAGGGAGGCACGTCCTTGTTTGCGGGCATGGCCATACGACACCACAATGCTGAATCAGCTCGCTCCATCTAGTCCCCCCATGTAAGCGGGTCTTCCCACATCAACCGTTAATTCGCACAGAGCTACTCAGGGCCTGCATTAGTCCTTCTCAAATGTACCTAGAGGTTCAGTTCTTAATTGTTAAGTGGACACCTTCTATCTAACTGGCTGATATTGATATCCGTTGCCTTATCTTGTTCTCTGGATATGTTAATCTCTGTGTCTAACTTCCCATATTTATAAAGCTGAAAATAATGAAAGTATCCATATCCTAGGGGGGTCTCTCAGGGTCAATGCATTCATTCACAGTGGTGACCTTCTTTAGAGTAGCCTTGGCTATGAGGAGTATTTGGCAAAGGGGGGGAGTTGAAATAGACCCTCTCTCAGCTGTGGTTGCCTTCTCTCTCTGTTGGTGGGCATCTTGGACAGGCTGGTCTTGGGAGGGTCCAGAGCCAAAGGCACTCTGCCCCCCTCACCTTCATTATCTCACTTCCTCATCTGTAATCAGGGTGCTGCCACTACCAGAAACACGGACCAGAGAAACTTCTAAATGAAAACGTTCCCAAGAAAATGTAAACGTGCCTCCCCAATGCCAGATTTCTTCGTTCTAGGATTATGGGACTGGGACTTTGTCACAAATTTGAGCAATGGTGTTATAAAACAGACTGACAAGGCTGTGAATTGCAACACTACATCAAGCTGGAGTCCTAAGCTGTTAGACTTTTTTTTTTTTTTTTTTTTGCTTTGGGTTTTTACCCCATCTGCTTAGCTTGTGTGGAGACGCACTTGCATGCGCTGAGATGTCTGCTTCCCAGGGGAACAGAACTACTGGGGTTTAAATCCGTCAGGATGCCGCTGTCTCCGGGCAAGGGAATTATGAAATTCGAGACTTACAAGGAGTATAGCCCTGGGAGGAAAATGTCTGTCTCTCTGCTCCATTTTCTTCCCAGAATCTGCTAGGGGTTGGTGTGAGTCAGGCCTGTTCCAGGCTTCCTATGGTGTTGTGAGTCCTCTGAGATAAAACACCACCTCGTTTGTTTTTCAGCAATAAATGGTCACTTCCATAAGTCAACAGGTAATCTTTCCTGCATGCCAGAAATCCTGCTTTTTTTTGTGTATTGTCCCAAAGCTTGAAGTAATACTAGCAGTTACTTTCAGTTTAACAAATGGGGAAATTGAGGCAACTTCAGGGCCAGTCATATGGCTAAGTAGTGCAGTCAGAACCGGAAACAAGATCTGGCCAGCTTCAAAAGTGCATGTCCTTGGTCTGTCGTGCTCCCATAAGGTGCAGATAGTGTCAAGAGTCCACAGTGCACTCAGAAAATCAAGCAGCCTTTCCCTGGAGGCAAGAAGCAAGTGCAGCTTGTACATCACGGTGACCAAGAGAACCACAAGACACTCTCTTTGTTTTGGCTTCTGGCTGCAGAGGGCTGATCATCCTGGAAGGGAGTATATGGCAGGGCAAGGCAGAGTGGAGCAGCTCACTTCTGGCTCAGCCAGGAAACTGAGAAAGTAGGAAACCCCCGTGCTAAGTTAGCTGTCTCCCTTTCTCGTGCTAAGTTAGCTGTCTCCCTTTCTCACTTCTATTCTGTCCTGCCCCCCCCACCATGAGATGAGGCCATTTACATTCAGGGTAGTTCTTCCTCCCTTAGCTGGTTTTCTCCAGATACACTCTCAAAGACACAGTTAGAGACGAGCCTCACCAATTTCTTAGGATATTTTTTTAAATCTAGTCACCTTGACAATGAAGATCAACTTCATAGGTATGACTGAAAGAAGCGTATACCCTGCACTTTACGGTAAGGGTGCCTGTGCATTTCTTTGCATAGTTATCATAGTTTGCTAATCTTCATGCTGAAAAAAAAATCCCAGAATATTGGGGCAACAAACACTTTATTGAGCCATATTGTAGAAATCACGAAGGAAAGATTTGCAAATCACATCAGGCTGGGCTTGCTGGCCACATGATGGTGGGTAATGGATGACTGATGTTGTGGGAGGGCCTGGAGTCAGCTTCCAAAGGATGTGGGTTGATTCTCCATCTGCTCTTTTTGTTTCATGGCCCTCAGGCAAAGGATTCAACGCATAGATCTTAATTTCCTTATCCGCAAAATGGAGGTAATCACAGTTGCCTTTAACAGCGAGGATCATGCCAATTGGTGTGTAAGAAAGCATCGTAAATCATAAAGGACTTTATTGCAGTCAGCCATAATCAGATTCTTCTCCTCCCGCGTTTCCAAGGTATTAGCAATGATGTGGATTCTTGTTTGTGATGAGCCACAGTGAGGAGGAGAGGCAGACAAGACAGATGCAAAGCAACCAGAAGGAGCAGTGCTCCTGAGTCACCAAGTTAGTGCTCTTGCTCCTTGTACACTACTCGCCTTGCCTTTTCTGATCTGGCAGAGTGACAGCTGGCATTGGAAGGGGAAGGTAGGAAGAGACAAGGATCAGAGTCACTTGGAATGATGCTGATAGAATTCCTAAATGTCCACAGCTGCAGAAGGAAACTTTCCTTAGGCAGAGCCTTTATTGACTCTGAGCACATTTTAGTTAAACTGTATTATGGGCTGAATGTTGTATGCCTTAACATTCCTGTTGAAGTCTGCAATCTCAGTGTGATGCTACCAAGAGGTTATCAGGGTTGGATGAGGCCATGAAGGTAGGTCTTAATCATGGGATTAGTGTCTGTCTTTGTTAGATATTGGTGTCACCTTGGCAACCAAAGGCTATAAACTCTGAGCACAGTTGTGAGAAAATGATAGTGGAGTTAATCCCTAAGCAAGTCTTCAGGAGATTGCCTAATCCATGGTGGGCAGGGCTAGTCCCCAGGCAGAAGAATAAGATGGAGAGAACCGTTAAGGAAGTTGGCATCCTTCTGTATACTTGGCCAGATATGCCGGTCTGCCAAGTGACGATTGCCCCTCTCAGCTGCTCTATTGGTGTGGCCAGTTTCCTCAGTCCTTGGAGTTTTGGTGGACTCTCCTGCCATTCTAGACAAGGAATTGTAACCAGACCATCGTAAGCAGAATAAAACTCTGTTCCCTTAAGTCCTGTGGTTGTGAATTTATTGGCAACATGCAAAATAACTGCTGCAGTGGCTTTATGGAAAGAGTCCTAATGTATTTCAGTGACCCTTATTATTAGCTTGAGAACAATCATGCTCCCAAAAGGGGTAGGAGAACTGCTAGCAAGACTGGCAATACAGAAACTAACAGGGAGAGCAGTAAGCGAGGATTTCATTGTCTGGAGACTATACATTTGCTTCCACAGGATCTTTCTTCCAATGAATTTTTTAAAAAAAGCACAGTGATTGCATGTCAGAATCTCAGGCGTAAGGACAAAAGGCTTCCACAGAAGAATTTAGTGCCTCTACAGTGATAAGTTAGTTCTGTCTGGTTGACATGGCTAATCGATCTTGGCTTCAGAAGCAGCTTCTTCTCACCTGGAAACTTAACCTTCCAATTGTGGTAGCGATGAAGATGGACTTGGTGCATCTCGTAGCCCCGTCCCAGCAATTCAGAGAGGAGAATGACTGATCTCAACCCATTGTGTCGGGAAGGAAACTGATTTAGAAACCTGTTTGCAGAAGGCCATTTTAACTGCATTATGATCCAAAATTGGACAGTCTTTTTGAGGCAGGATGAAATTTGATCCCTTTGTCAATGACAATGGAGGCTTCATTGCCCACACAAGAGAGGCTTGTCTGTGGTAGGCAATTCCTCAAAGTTTCTTGGCGGTTAGGAAGCAAACAAAATCAATGCTAGGGTAATGTAATTGGGAGGAAACTCAAGAGCATGGGCAGTGCTGACCTCTGCCTTCAGCACTGAGCCTGGTTAGACCAATACAGAAATAGACCTTTGCTCCGATGTCTTAAAGACCGTGTCCCGACCTATATAATCATAGGTCAGGTTCATTTCCTGTCACAGGGCCACAGAAAGCCTTCAGAGGCGTTTAGTTGACCATACATTGACTCTCAGTGGGTCCACCATTTACCTTGCTTCAATTCAAGTCCAACTTTTCTTTTGTGTATTCTTAACGTATGGAAGACAAAAACTTCTTTTCTGTTGGATAAAATCCCCTTGACCCTATGCAGTTCTCTTTTTGTAAACTTTATTCATTTATTTTGTGCATGTGTGCATGTGTGTGCGTGTGTGTGCGCATGTGTATATGTGTATCAAAAGGCACTGTATGCCCCTGTGGAAACTCAAGGACGTGGGAAGTGCAGACCACCACCATTTCTGCCTGGCGTTTTTTACATGGGACCTGGGGTCTGAGCTCAGGAGCTTCTGCTTTCAAAGCAGAGTCTTAACCCCTGAGACATCTCTCCAGTCTTTCAGGCACTTCTTTAAGTAACTTACTAACTTACTTGTTTTTTTCTTTTGCAGGCTGAGCAGCCCTGTATTCTGTCGTCTTTCTTCTCATCGGTCCTGCTTTCTAGTTCATAATTCACTGTTTAGCTCTGACTTCCCAAGATCCTTCACAGTGTTGTCTGAGCCCAACCAAAGACACTCATAATGAATGTGTCTCCACAATAAATGTAAGCATCATTTGCCCAGCCAAACATCCAACTCTATTGCATAGGCTTGGAGTTGCCTAAGTCTTTAAACTTACTCCTTATTCCTGTCTCCCAAAGCAAGCCCAGCTCAAATGTGTAAGGTACACAGAAAGGAAGGTGAGGGTCATTGTTCTATACATGGCTGACAGCGACCTTTTTTTTTTTTTTTTAATCTGAACCTGCTAGCAGCCCAGTGTGGGTCAAAAAGGCATGGCACCATGCCTCGCCAGGCAGGAAGTGGCAGCTTTTACCCTTCCTGCGTCACGTGGCTAATTCAGTGCATGGTTTAAGCCTTGCTTCTCCTGTCTGCATCCAGAAACTGTTGAAAGTTAGCGGAGAGATGATTTCTATCTTACTTGACATTGACATTTGGAATTCTACAACTCAGGATATCAAGTCAGGCCTTAATTGTAGGAAGGTTTAATTCAAATTATATTCTCCAAAGCAAGATATGGGCTAGGTCCACTGTAGGAGGCACTCTGAATTTAGAGAAGAGTTTCTGCAGTAGAAAAGCACTGTGGCATTGACTTGTAGAACAAAGACATTCTGTGCTGATCTGTGATGAAAAGTGGGTTCTCAGGGTTTCAGCCATCTGACCCTTTCTGCATTTCCTTCCATAAGCCCAGCTGTGCTGAAAGCAGATCTCAATGATACCGGGGACATCTAGAGTTTCCCTAATATATATTCCTTTGAGGAAAATCTTATTTGTCATAGGCAAAATCATCTCTTCCTCTAGGATTGCCAAGATGATAAATTTCCTGGCTGGGAGGTTGATGACTCTGTCGAGTTCTCTAGTAAACCCAAGAAACATCCAGAATTTATCTTTCATTTCCAAACACCTGACTCTGAAGAGCTCAGACACCATAGAGCTGTTGACTTTAGTTTTTGGTATCAGTAGCATCCGGAAGTGAAAGAGGAGTTGCAAATGAAATAGATGAACAAGAAATGTCCTTGAACCTCAGAACTAAAGAGTTTACATTTCTTTTAATAGTCACCAAAGCACAAGGCTAGAAGTACACATTTGCAACTCACCTGAGTGTGTGTCAGAGCCCTGATTTGTCGATTTCCTAAGGGTGGGAACTTAACAAGCATAGTCATTGCAGTTTCTGCGGAGGTCATAGTCGAATCTATCTCATAGGGCTGTTGCATAGATTAGATAAATGAAAGTTTTAGTAGAATCCTGGAATATAATGAAAGCTCTACATGAATCGTGGTAAGGAGAGTGAAACATGCAAGAATGCCCTTGAGGAGAAGTGTAGCCCTGCAGTAATTCTTCCCATTGCTGGCTACTCAATGTGACTCTTAAAAACAAGCTTGAATGTGACAAATATGAATGCCACAGAAATAGGTAGAGACGTGTTTGGAGCTGGATTTCCAAATCAGGCCAGCATTTGATATTAAACTTCCCCTGCAGTCACATTGGACTGTTATTACTGTATATTGCTTTGGAAACAAAAGCTGAGGCCAGTGTCCTTGACGTACCTTTAGGCAATGCTGATTGGTCCAACCAATCCTCTCATTTTCTGATGGAGTCATTGGATTATTGTGAGGCAAAGTGTTGAGGATGGATACATGACCAGTTGTTCTGTTTGTCTTTGTTTTCTGTTTTGTTTTGTAAATATCAATGAAAAATCAAAATTCAAATTTCACTTTGGTTAAGAGTCCAATTCTCTGTAGATGAAGTCCTCAGATTATGAAGGGCCATTGGAAAAGTAACTACTATTGTATTGGATACCAACATATTAAAACAAACATACTGTATAATGTAGTTCAGGTTAGGGATATGTGAAAATATTGTGTTGTCAAGCTCAAGATATGTAAAAATCAAACATGGCTCTTCATTCTTACTGTAGTCTTTCTGTTAATTCAAAATCCCTATTTATATTTATATTTTTTTAAAAATTTTGTGTATTTAAACAAGTCAAAGCTGCAAAAATGACATCTGTGTTTGTATAAGACAACAGACATCATTTGAATTTATTAATGTGAGGAGTTTTACACCTACAAGGGATTCAAATAACCATTTCAATAAGCAGATGGGAAATATAATAAATAATCTGTCTTTCAGTGACATTTATAACTTTTTTCACTCAGCAGCAGCAAGCTAAATAGGCAAATGGACTTTTTTTATAGTTATGGTTTAACCAAGCTTCTCAGAAGCTGCTTTTATCAGAAACTGTTTAAATATATTGGATCAAATATCATCTAATAGAGTGATCTACTTTTTATAATGCAAAAGTTTTAAGCCCATCTTAGGAAAAAGTACTTAATTTACAACAGTGTTCAAATATAAATAAAAACCTAAAGTGTTTTCTGAAATGGAGGAGATTTTAGTAAAACTACTTCAACCTAAGGCACTGAACCTAACACACTTCTTCTAATACACAAAGAAAGTTTCTAAGAAGAGAGAAATAAAGAGAGTGGATGTTTTAATTAAAATAAATTTTAATTAAGCATCTTTCATGGAAGAGTTTAAAAGAGTCCTACACAAGAGAATAGAGACACGCTGTTCTCTGTCTTCATTTACTTCAAGGATACTTTAAAATTTAGGACTATAAAGAGTCTTTGAAGCTGAGCATGGTGGTTCACAGCTGTAATCACAGCATTTGGGAGGTAGAGGCACCAAGATTCAAGGTCATCCTTGGCTGTATGGTCAGTTTAAGGATAGCCTGAGTTATATGTGACTCTATGGAAGAAAACATCAGTCAAGAACAGAGTCAAAATTAAAATGGTCACTGGTGGGAATATTTTTGTTGGGGGGGAGTGTTTATATGCATGTATCATTGAATGTTCACATGTGTGTATGAGCATATGTATACTAGTATGGAGTCCCCAGGTGATATCAGAACTCATCCTCAGCCACTTTTCTACCATGTTATCTTTGAGGCAGTGTCTCTAATCAAATCTAGAGCTCGCCAGTAGGGCTACTCAGTCTAGCCAACTTGCTCTGGAGATTCCCAGTATGACTTCCAAGGCTGAAATCAATAGTAGGACTCTACACCCATCTGGTATTTGAAGTGGGAACCTAACCGAGTCTTTTTCCTTGTGCAGCACTTGCTTTGAATGTCAAATCTTTTCTCCAGCGTGGCCCGCCTCTTACAAATCCCCCTGAAGTCTGTCACAGTTACAAGACACATTGGGACAGGGTTGATTTTCTGGATAATTCTCATTGTACCATCTTTTGGAATACACTTCTTCATAGCGGTTCTTTTAGGACATCACTTAATTTTTTCCCCTCATCCCACAGATGAACCAAGACAAAGGTGTGAAGGATGTGACACACACCTGGAGACTCTGGGAAGCAAATCTAGTGGCTCAGCTGGAATAAGCAGACAACCAGGCTTCTTCATTCAGCAACCCATAGAGACTATTTCATGTAAATTTTCAAGAGGCCACTGGACAATGGTGGACAGTGGCTGGGGCTGGACTGGGGTTTTGTGAGCACCACCGTAATATCATCATGACACAACTGAATGTCGCTGAAAGGAGAGCAAAGCCTCTTTGAGGCGCACACATTTTGTAATCAGACCAGAGAAACTTATAAGTACCTTTAAAATTCATGGTGGCAGTGAGGGCTTTTGAGTTGGAAACATGTTTTGCAAGTGATTTAGTCTCTCCATGCTTTGTTTCTGCACAGATAAGATGAAGATCATAATAGTATTTGTTCATTGAGTTAGTGGGAAAATCGAAAGCTATAAGAGCATGAATACCGACTGTAGCAACAGCATGTCAAGCAATTATATCAACAAGAATTTAGTGAAGAGGGAATTGCAGATAAAAACTAAAAGCAGCATTTGTAACGATCCATCTAATATGGATAGGCATCTACATGTCTCTGTGTGCAGGTGGCTGACTTTATTGCTTCATTTCATTGAAGATAAAATATTAATAAGATAAATATTTGTGAGATATTTTGTAAGATATGTTCACACAAGATCACTATTGATATTTACCTTTTAGTGCTGCTTTAGAAATATGTACCTTTACACTGTGTATATATCTAGGAGTACAAATGGCTATTTACTAAACGGTTGTGTTGCTTAGCACTTAGGAAGTCACACATTTGGTGGACTTAGCGATGCTCTATTTCAAATGTTACCTTTTAGATTTAGTTCTGTATGTGGAGAGAAGGTTCAGTGGTAGAGCATTTGTCTGACATATTCAGGGTCCTAGCAGTGGAAAAAGAAGGAAAGAAAGAAAGGAAGAAAGAGGAAGGGGAAAAAGGGAGAAAGAGAGAGAGAAAGAAAGTATTCCATCTTCTGAAAGATCTTCTAGCAGCCTAAGAGTTAAAACAAGAAATGAAAAATTCCAAATCTACTCATAAAGTATGTGAACGTGCACGCAAATATATGCATGAATGTATGTGTGGCATGTGTGGCATCTGTGTACACATGCATGCATGTGGACATGTGTAGATGGCTATGCATATCTCTATGTCTCTGTGTGTGCATGTACGTGTGTGTGTGAATGTGTGTGTGTGTTGGTTTAGGGGGTTATGATGTGTGGAGTGGAACTGGAATTTTGGGGACAAATTTAGAATGAATGTGTTCAATAGCTTACCAGTACTTCATTAAAGCATTTTTATGAAATATAATTAAAAATTTTCTACACACTTAATTAATTGATACAGGATTCCATTTTGAATTTTGTTCAACATCAACTAAAAATATATTGCATTGCAAGCAAAGTCCAGTTCCTACCAAGCATCTTTATAAATACAACCATTTCCTAATTTCTATGACAACCAACTTATGTTCCTTCTATTTCAAAGGAAGCTGAAATGACCATGACCCGCACCAGAGCCTTTGTTACCAACAATCTCAGCTGTTGGAACTCTTTTATGCATTCCTCATATTAATCTGTTTTAAAAATGAAAAACCCAGTTCCCACACTGAGGTCGCTGCTTGTGAAGACCAAAGTTTGGAGGACAGGCAGTCCAGCTCTCCTGGGTCTTATTTAAGGCACTCCCTGTGTGCTACCCCGTTCCCTCTTCCACCCTGGTCTCTCCAGGCCAGTACTCACTCAACCCCTCCTCTTTAAGTAGTAATCCCAGAATTGATTCAATCCAATACTGTTTGTTGAGTATCTCCTAATAGCCAAGCCTTCTGCAAGATTGGGAGATGTGTAGTGAAAAGAAAGAAATGGTTCCTGTGTTCTCAGAGTACTCGATAGATGTGTAGGGGGTTAATGTTGGAGGAGGTGCAGTGTCATGAAAAGGAAAACCATTCAAACACCAGGTGGGACGGTCTAACATGCCCGAGTGGGAGACTCCCTCCCTTCTTAATGAAGCCCAGCAGCAGGCCACATATAGTCTGGCACTTTTGGAGCTAAGGAGATGGCTCAGGGGTTAAGGTCTTTGCCTCCCAAGCAAAAGGAACTGATTTCGGACCCTCGGCTCCCACATAAGAAATGCTGGGCAGATAGTGTGGCAGCTTGCAGTTCTGGCCTTGGAAGAAGGAACCTGGGATACCCCGGAGCAAATCAATAAAGAACTAGAACAATCCAGGGTGATTGCTACTGTCATCTTTGGATCTCCACAGGCATACACACTCACGGGCCTCTTTCACAAATGCTCCTCCCCCTCCTTGCATGGATGGTATTTTCCACTGAGTCCTGACATGTCAGAGGGAAGAAGTGGAGTTCTGGGGTCTCATATACAAGAGCAGAAATCTCACGTACGAAGGTGTCACCCTTGGGACTTTTTCACCCCTGAAAGCTTCAATGTCACAACACTATCACTTTTGAGGACTGGATTTCAACTAGAAATGGTAGGGGAAGATTCGACATTCAGGGATTGTTGCATCAACAGAATCGTGTCAGCTCCTTGGGAAATTAAGTTCTGGTTCTTTCACATCCTGTACCCAGCCAAACACAGAGAGTGTGATTCCTGTCTGTTAAGTGCAAATAAAAGAATGGGCAAATAAACGTGTCCATGTCTGTATATCAAAGCATAAAAGGCAACACAGCCTTACACATGTTGAGTTTGCACACCCAGCCCTGTATAGTTGCTGATGTCCTGGGTTCCTGGCTCTTGCTGGGTTTTATTTAGCATCATACAAAATCAAAGGAAATTAGGTGTTCAAGCCTTCTTTTGCTTCCTGGGTTTAACCTTCCCTTTGAATGAGGCCTTCCTGGTTCTCACAGCAAGACAGTGCCTGTATGTACCCTAAAAGTGCTGCATTCTCACTGGGGGAGACCAACAGCTCCACAGCTCTCTCTCTCTCTCTCTCTCTCTCTCTCTCTCTCTCTCTCTCACCTCATTTCTCCTTCTTCCTTTCTATAAAGCTGAATGCAAATGTTCAGCTCTGCGGGAATTTGGCATGGAGATGGGTGGACACTCGCTGTGCTGTGATTTTTGGGTTGTGAGACATTTTCATTGCCCGAACAAAGGGATCTTGAACCTATTCCCCAGATGGTCACAAGGCTTGGTAATTAGGTTCCTCACCCGTCCACTCTAATTGGTTCACATCAGCTCTATGACTATAGCATTGGTTTCAGTTTGAGGTCATCCATTCTAAAAGCCAGGCACAAAAATAAGGGGACAAGAGAACCCTCATATAAAGGAAGGAGTTTATTCATTGCCTATCACTGGAACAACTGGTCATAAGCAGGGGGCTGTGGAGGAAGCCAGTCCCTGTTCCACTGCCTACAGTCAGCCATATTGTTGTGTGGGATTCTGGGACTTCCTCTCGGCTTTGTAGCTTGGCCTCCAAAGCATCCAGCTGATTGTCATTCGGTACATTAGAGATTGAGCATCTACTAGATGAACGGGCAGTGGCCTACCGAGGCTCTAACAGTGAGCACAAGTCTTTCTAGTTTCACAGAGTTTGTTTCCAGTGGGGACCAAGGGCTCAGTGGTGGGTACGAGGCTACGCGTCTGTTTTTGCACTTGCAGGAAGGCTCAGCTCTCAGATGACCTATGCAAATGTGTTTTGTGAACTGCAATGAGTGTTTAATAAGCATATTTGGCGGTCACTGGGCCACCTTGTAGTCAAGTAGGGGAAGCTTACTGAGGCATCTTTATTTCTCCCGCTGAAATGGGTGGACCATTGGCTTCTGCTGGACCGTAAAGGATGGAGGAGAGACTCCCAAAGCGAACACCTGCCTCTCCTCCTTGATAATTTTACTTTGGCTTTTAGGACCCGCTGCTTCTAATAGCAGGCTGTGGTTGGCATCGGTAGCTTTTGGACATTGGGTCCCTGTGATAGGATCCGCATCATTGGCTTTTGCCTTGTATCTACTTATGTTAGTCACAGCATGACACAATTTGAATTTGACACAGCATTAGAAGGGTCGCTACTTGGAAGATTTTTGTTTGTTTGGGTTATTATTGCTTACTCTTGCTAAAGTTAGCAAAAAATGAGTAGGCCGACTTCTGACAACTACTTACAACTTACTAACTTACAACAAGTGGGTCAGACATGCAGATTACATTCTCCCGTTTACAATATTGAAGGGAAACATTTTTGATTGAAGATTACTTTGGTTATAGATATTTAAGAGATGATTGATTACACATAAAAATAACCAGGAAGTTCAGGAAAAAGCAGAGCGGTGGTCGGTAGCTAGTTAAAAATAAACAGGTTGGAAGGTCATGGAAGGTGGGGTTCTCCCTCACAGTCAATTTCCTGTATGTTCCTATAACACTTGTGCGTGTGTGTGTGTGTGTGTGTGTGTGTGTGTGTGTGTGTGCATGCATACATGTTTATATATATGTGGGTGTGCATACACTTATGTCTGTGTGGGTAGCAACCGGAAACTGATGTCAGATGTCTTTATCACTTTTCACCCTTACTGAGCCTTCAGGTCATGGATTGAGCAAGACTAACTGGGCATCAAACCCCAGGGGGCCCTTCTGCTCCACCTCTTCAGCACTAGGATTCCAGGCGTGTGCTGCTACTATGCCTGGCTTTTTAAAGAGTCGATCCATCTTGGTGATTATGTATTTTATTTAAACTTAAAAAATTTAAATTTTAAAAGTTAAATTTTACTTACATTTCTAAATTTAAAAATGCCAGGAGAGAGACAGAGAGAGGGAGAGAGGAGGGAGAAGGAGAGGAGAGGGAGAGGGAGAGGGAGAGGGAGAGGGAGAGGGAGAGGGAGAGTATAGTTACACAACAGATAAAAGGGAAGAATAGGAGGTGTCAGGGCTTATGAGGTTCATTAAAGGAAATGATTTCCTCCAGGTAAAGCATGGCTATTTTTAAGGACTCCTTTTTGTCTTACTTTAATTCCTTTTAATCTGCTTTATACAAGTTTTGGTCAAAAGAACGGACTCTGAATTTTATCTCTGACCATGGAGGGCCACATGATTTTCTGAACTGCCAGGAAGATTATAAGATTTTTAAACTGATATGTCCAACTTGTAGGCCTTGGACTACATGTGGCTCAGAAAAGCTCTTTGTGTTGCAATGTCACTCAAAATAAGCATGTATATTCTTGTGGGCCATGGTTTGGACACCCCTGGATTTAATGTGTACCTCAAGAGGATTCTTTTAACATGACCCAGAGAGGTCAAAAGGTTGGACACACAATGCGGGAGGCTTTGTGTTGAAGGAGAAAAGACAAACCATTGTTCTCTATCTCAAGAGCTAATCCAAATAGTTCTGTCAATCACTTGAGCAGGAAAATACCCTTTAGGAAAGCGGTCTGCTACAGGTCCTTCGCAATATAGAATACAGTCACCTTGACACCGTGGGTGAGCGAAATGGTCCTTCTAGATACTGTCCACTCAGCCCGTGAGGCTGTGCTTCTCCACAGTGATGTCTCTGGCCATTGCTCACTTAACTCTTTTTCTTTGCAATGGCCATTGTGATGGCTAATCTTGGTTATCAGCTTACCTTCACCTTGACCTAGAATCAACTGACAGACCAACCACCGTTCATACCTGGAAGAGATTGTCTGGATCAAGTTGTTTGAACACACCCGAAATGTGGAGGCACTTTCCCTGACTAATATTGCCCTTTTGCTCATTACCTACTTCCCTATGTGAATATCTCATGTTTTTCTATGTAGACTTTTCTAGTCAGAATAAATGACTATTAAACAAGTTAGCACAAAGTAAAGCACCTGGAATGATCTATGGAACATGGAAATTGACCACCACAATTTAGTTTCATCAGCATCAATGTATGCATGACAGACCAGAGTAGTATTTCTTTCCCATATATCCAATCTTGCTCCAAGAGAAATACGATGTGAGTCATTTACATAATTTACAGAATTCAGTGGCCATCTGAACAAAGTGAAAATAACCACTATGATTAATTTGAATAGTATTTTATTTAATCAAATTTATCCAATATATTACAATGTCAGAATCATAATATAGAATCATTGATGGGATATTTTAGATTGTTTATTGCTTAATTTTTAGAATTTGAGGGCTAGTCTTCATATACAGCACATCTCAACTTAGTAAATTTTCCATTGGAAATCATCTGCACTCATATTTTATAAAATTAACAATTTACAAATGGAAAGGCACATAATTAGAGTTGTTCTTTTAAGGCTTCCAACAACCAAGTAATGTATCTAATTTGAATTGACTTACACTTTTCAATAAAAAATAAAAATCTGTTTCCTAAGTGCACTAGACATTTCATGCATATGGCAGCCATGTGAAACTTGTAAGAACCCTGATAGACAGATATGTGAATACCTTCCTTATATAGTCAGTCAATGCTAGGGGTGCAGTAGTTACTTCTGTTCTCTCTGGCCTTGAGGAATTTTTGGTCTTATCCACTGAGTCTGGGTCAAGACATGGAGATGGAATTTCCCGTTATAATAAATGAAAAGACTTGCAACTTGGAAGAGGATTAAAGCAGCCATAAAAAATCACAGATGAATTCAAGATGGGCATAATCACAGGTCAGTAATGTACACATTTGATGTGGAGGTGCTATGATTTAAAGGTTTAATGGTTTGTGCTTTGGTCTGGCCCAATACAAGGCATGATGCTATTAAAGCTTTGTAATCAGTAAGGAAGCATGATGGACTAAAGGAAGCAATAGTCACCATACATTTTGATTCCTTTAATATTAAAATATGATTGATACATGTAGCACACACCACACACACACATTATATATATATATATATATATATATATATCCCACAGCATGTAAACATCATGTAGATCAAATTAGAACTCTCCTCTTAGACATATTTCTTGGTTAATTATTCTGTAGCTATTTCTTACAGGTTACTCCCTCCCCACGGTTATATGACGGTAAAAGAGTGTGTGTATGGGGTAGGTTCATTTATGGCCTGCAAATTGTATAGGGAACTTCAGAGTTTCAGCCAAGTCTTTACCAATGCTAGAGTAGACCTTTTGATGATGCAGCTACCTGAGTTCCCTGTGTTCCTGTAGCGCCCACTCATGCTGCAGTTAGTAGCCACAGCGGACTCATTAGTTCACCAAGCTAGAGTTGGGCAGCGCTGTGTCTTTCTCATCGGTGTCCTATCTGGGGTGCCTGTCTGTTCATTTCCACAGGAATATTTGTGCCACAGCAACATTAGAAAATAGGTAATTACTGTGCATGGAAGTCTGTGTATCTGAGCTGAGTATATCAATCTTTCATACACAATTTTCATTTTAGATAGACTGTTCAGTAAAAGCCCAAATCAGTCTAGCTCAGTGCCTGAATAAAATGCAGACAAGGGTGAAGGATTTGCTTAAAACCAAGCATGAAGTTCCTGGCAATGCCGAGAGAGTCTCAGATCTCTACTGTGTCTCACATCTGTCAGTAAAGAACACTTGTGCTTTCTATACTCAAATACACATATATTTAAAAATAGGTAAAATCTAAAATTATAGCCAGAACAGATTTGCAATTTGTCTGTAGTTTGCAGAAAATTACCTATGAATGTGTGATCCCAACTTATTCTAAATGTGCATTCTAGAAACATGATTGTAATTTAAAAGCTATCATACATTACCATTAATACGTAATGGCTTTATAATCTGTATTAATTGCAGCATTATGGTGTAGTGAAAAGAGATTGTATTTTACCAGATACTAATTGGGCAATCTCTCTGAAAGCTTTTTCTCATATTTCACATTTGTTCTTCCAAAATACTCTTTTTAGATTTTGTTTCTACATGACTCATTACTTTCTAAGGTAGCATGTAATTTCCTTATTTATTATTTTTATTGTTTATGATTGGTCTCTTGAACTAAATTTAAAACTCTGTGAGAACTGTTATTTTTTGAGTGCTTGTGTGAGGCTCCACCATGTGCTACAGCTGGTCTACATGCAGACTTCACAAAAGAGACAGTACATCGTGTGTAACCTTCCAAACATGCACTGGAAATAACTGTCTCATGTAATGAGGGAAGGAGGTTTCTTTGGGGGGAAGTAATTAAAATTGGACAATAATTGTGCCCTTTTGGAAGGAAGTTCCTTGGCATTATGTAGAGGAATTAGGTGTAGCGGGACCACTGAAAGTGGAACGTCCCATCCTGGCCTCTGTAGGGAGTCCCTGACTCCATGAGAGAGCAGTAGAGGACCAGTTATGCTTCAGGGCCTGGGCGAGCATGACAGGGAAGGAGGAAGTATGGAGGAGATCATCCTAGGAGGCTTTAGCAGAGGAAGAATGGGGCAAGTGGAAGGAAGTGAAGTCACTGGGATGTATTGAAGTGGATATGGAATCCTGGCTTTTTCCTTTCTCTACTTCCTAGCTGCCATGAGATACACCTCCCCCACAACACACACATACACACACACACACACACACACACACACACACACACACACACCTGTGAGGTGCTTAGATATAAAGCAAAGAAGAAATTTGACTGGGAGTTTTTTTTTTTTAATAACCTAAAGTTTTCGTTTTCAAATGGAACCATTTACATTTTCTTTCACTTGAGGAATGATCGGAATTCCTACTAATTACTTGGAGTGGATATTTTTTTCCATTGCAGATTAGAAATAATGACTTTAAGAAGACAATTATAAGTGCTAAATTTTTCTTCTCTTTCTCAATTGCATCATTAAAATATTCACCATCGGTATTGCCTGAAACAGATCCTGGACTGGCAGTTGATCAAGCACACACAATGATCAGGATATAGGCTATCGTTTGACATCATGAGCCCTTTACAGGCAGGACTGTGACGGGTTTGTCTTCATGCATTCAGTGCTAGGCACAGGGTTCTGATCCATTCCATGTATTTAATACATGTGCTCTTAACACACTAGTGAATAGAAATGGCAGCTCCTGAACATACCAAATGCATGAAGCCGAATCTTAATATATTGTTTTCTTTTCCCAACAACTATCAGTGTTCTAATTCATTTATGTCATATATGTGCGTTTAGTAGGTATTTACTAGACTCCTACCCTGGCCACCTTGGTGATAGATGTCAGTGGTGCCGAGTTGCAGAGTTAGTCCCTGGAGGAAATCCAGACCTGACAGTCCGCATCTCCTGGTAGTGCTCAGTTGGCTGCTACAAGGGAGAATGCATCGAAGGTTGTAGGAAGGAAGAAGGAAGGTGTGCAGTGCCTGGAGGAATCAAGGAAGCCATCTCCAAGGAGACAGTCCTCAACTGAAGACTGAAGATTAAAGAAACAGTCTGGCATGTAAGAAGGAAGACATTCTCTCTGTGAAGTGACGAGCAAAGGACAATGGAGATAGACAGGCGACATCATGGAGCTATAAGATGCGAAGGAGAGTTTGGACTGGCAAACAGTGAAGTTCCAGGTGAAATGTGGCAGAAAGTCAGGCTGGCTGGCTGGAGGTGAGGTCGTGCGAGGCCATGCATTTATATTGAGACGTTCGTTTGCATTTTATCCAGAAGGCAAAATGAAGGCATTCACCAGGATTCCATCAGAGAAGACCAGATTTGTGTATTCGAAAAGATTATCCTGACACTGATAAATTGGATTGGAATGCATCAATTGGATTAGGAGAACTCTCAGTAAGGGGATTATATCAGTAGTCCATCCAGGCCTGAAACAAATACTTTTGTAATATTCAGGGAAGAAAACTGAAAAAGAATTAGTCACTGATTATAGCCTTGGAAGTAAAGGAGAGAAATACACAGCTTGATTAATTTCTGGACTTTCTCTCTTTCTCTCACTTTCTTCTCTTTGTGAGTGAGTTGGTTGTGTTTGTGAGTGCATGTGTGGCAGTCAGAGGACAAATTTCTGGAATCACCAGTGTTTTCCTTTTCACTGTTTTGAGACAGGTTCTCTTCTCCAATGCTCAGCTGCCAGACAGTCTCATGTCTCTACCCCACGTTTCCCCTAGGTGGGAATTCAGGCATTCCACCATCATTATGTGGATTCATGGACCTGAATTCAAGTCATCAGACATCACAAATATTTTACCTGCTGAGCCATTTCCCAGTTCCCTTTTCCTCCCTGGTGTCTACATTGGAAATCTCGAATTGCTTTAGTTTCTTATTTTGCCTTAACAACATGCCACTTTGAGTGACTTAAAATAGCAAAAAAATTATATTCTCACTGTTCTGAAGGTTAGAGGTCCTAAATCAGAGTGTTTGTAGGGGCATGCTCTCTGGAAACCAGAGAGGAGAGTCCTTCCTTGCCTCTTCCTCATGTTAGTTGTCAATCATTGGCATTTGTTGGCCCGCATCGGGGCCGCTCCATCCTCTGCCTGTATTGCCACATGACATTTCCCCATCATATTTGTGTCTTCACAGAATTCTCCTTTTTTATTCTTTTCAGCTACTTGAATTTCTCTCAAGTTATGATACTGCTCCAAGTTATGATAGAGCGATGGAGACCGATATCTTACAGCAGCAGGTTCAGAATCCAACACTGGTAGAAACAAAGATGTTTTGAAGAAAGTCAACACAGGTAGTATGTATAGTCACCTGACTATGAATGGGGGGAGAGAGAGAAAACTATAGGGACATTTAGAAACCAAAAGGGGTAATATTTATCTATTGAAACCCTGAAAGAGTTGAATTTGTATGTAGGCTGATATATAAACACAACAGAGGCACTAGCATATTATATGACATGGAGAAAAGATTTGTGGTGATAAGTATTGCAGGGGAGGTGAATAGTATTTTTTCCCCCAAATGAGCCTTTTGCAGTTCCTGGAATCTGGACGCATGCTCCTTTACATAGTAAAGTTTTTGTAAATGTGAGAAGGCTTGGGATCCTTTCGTGGGAAACTTCTCCTGGATAACCTGTGTTTCGTGTGACCCTCAGGGTTCTTACTAGAGCAAGGTTGAAGATCAGAGAAGAACGAGGATGTGGCCTGGCTGGCTGCACCAGAAGAAGCCGTGTACGGAAGCATGGAGCCAGCCCCCAGAAACGGAACAGGCAAGTGTTGAACTTTCTTGTATTGCTGTGAGACAATGCTTGCATATCGCACAAGGGAGACAAGATTTATTTGATTTACAGTTCCAGAAAGGCTTTGGTCCATCATGGTGGGAATTACCCAGTAGAAGACATGGCTAGAGGCAGAATCTGGGGGCTGGTTCAGGTCACTGGAGCCATTAAGAAGGCAGAGAGGGCAAGAACAGCTAAGAAGAGGCAAGGCCAGACTCTCAAACCTCGGGCCTCTCCAGTGACGCTCTTTCTTCCAGTAAGGCTCTGCCTCCCAAAGATGCCACAACCTTTCGAGACATTAACATCAACTCAGAATTATGAGCCCATGGGAGGCAATTCACACTGAGACCACACCAGCAAGGGAAGAGACTCTCCTTAAGTCTCGAAAATGTTTGAAGTCTTCTGACCTTCACAACTTTAAAATAATAAATCCGTGTGGTTTTAAGCTACTAAGGTTGCGGCGGTTTGTTTGTGTAGCTATGAGCAATGAGCTCCACCTCAGAAATGAATTTCTAAAATTTACACATATCACTTGGACACTGACATTTTATTTATAATGGTCTGTTCTCTTGCTGAACGTCCAGAGAGCTTTAAACACATTTCTAGAGATATTACAAGGCAAGCATAATATAGGCTGCATAGACAAATATGAATGTGTTTTATAATGGTGTTTTCAAATACAGCAGGCACTGTGAGTCACTAAACAATTTACAAGTTTTAGTCTTTCCAATTTTCTAAATTTAAATGAAATCCAAGTATTCTGGTAGCATGTTGTGGAGCTGAACAGATTCCTTTATTTTTCTTCATGCACTCTCTATGAATAATTAGATATTTCTAAAGTAAAAAAATAAAATCTGGGACTGGTGATGTAGCTCAGCAATAGAGCCCTTGCTTGGCTTGTGTAAGTAACACTCTGAATTTAACTCTCAGCACCACAAAATAAATAAACAAGCAACTAAATAAATAAAATAATCCTGATGATCTAAGCAGGGATCCCATAGTTTAAATCATGTGTATGACTATCAAAGGTCAGGAAATGTTGATTGATTTTATTTTTCATATTCCTGGTAACTATAGACATTGACTTATGGCAAAACATCCTTTCGTGAATATGAAGTAAAACTATCTCTTTGTCTCTTTTAATCTCAGAGCTTCGATCATCCAGCATCATTTTCTTATTTTTGAGGGTCACTTCTCAGCACAAGAGCCCAGCTACATGAAAGCCCTTGCTCTTTGGGAACACAAAAATAACACAACCTTCTTATTATGTTTCAATTTCATAATCAGACAATTTCAGGCTGACCCCGGCTGTGTGAGTCACTAACATCCAATCATCACAGGCAGTAACGATGACAGTACTCACAGCCTATCTTTCCTTCAACTGGAAAATTTGCAGACAAATGTTTATTTTATGAGAATGCTTCCTCTTCCCCATTGAGCTTATAGCCTATAACTAATGCTGGCTGAATCGCAGCACTAAAGGCGATCTCCAGAAATGACTTGCGTTTCCTGGTCTTATGATCGTCCCTGGGTACATGCATCACATTACTGACTTGCACCCACATTTCCTAGATAATTGCACCATTGTAAATTCCTAAACTGCCAAACAGCTATGTATTTAAATTGTGTCCTTCCCTCGCTGTGAAAAAAAAAAAAAGTCCACTTTTATAGGCAGCAGACTCAGGGGTAGCCTGGGAATAACTCTCTTACAAACATCTCTGATCCAGGAGAGAAATTATGACAGTGGCATCATTATTACTACCACACACACACACACACACACACACACACACACAACACATGAGCTTACATGCACATGCCAACTACTCCTGGGACTATCAGTGTTTGCTCTGGTTTTACACTTTTTGTGTAGAATTCGCTCTTCCTTTCACTCACGCTTTGGAGAGTTTAGCGATTATGTTGGAAGTGCAGTATTGTTACCAATGTACACTAACAGTGGGTCCTTGCTTTGACGGCTTCCTTGGTCCCCACTCTAGATCCATGCCATTTCCATGTTATTCTCCTTGCAATGACATGAAGTAAATATCATCAAACCCATTTTCCAGGTAGAAAAGGAAGATCAGCATCTTGACCAAGGCCATAAAGCTAATCGATTCAGGAAGTGGGAATAAAAAAAAATCATTCAATCAGAACTCTTTTTCCTGCCTCTTTATTGCCTTTGACAGTATTAGTTGGATGGGATAAATAATGAATGGATGGCTAGCTTTTTAAAATTCGCCTGTACGACTTTCAAAATGGCAATAAATGTTGCATATAAAATGTGGAAGAATGATTCGATGTTAAAGCACTTTCATTAATATTTCCTTAACTTGTATAAATTTAGAGAACCCAGAGTTAAGGGTTGCCTTGTTGAAGACCAATTTAACCTTTGGATGATTTTTGCATAAGTCTAAATGTAATTTCTTCTCTGGAGAAAAGAGTTGGGAAGTATAAAATACAAGCTCCAGTAAGCTACCTGAAAGTAGGGACTTCTCTGATTTCCTGCTCCAGCAAGGGAGAAAGCTAAAAAAAAAGCAGGCATGGCTTCCAGAATCCCAACCACAGATGCAGCAATTCCACGTTCTCTGGTTGCCATCTTGAATTTCTCAATTCTTTGAATTTGTCTTTTCTGTGTGAAATCTGAGGACAATGGAGCATTGCTGGGAACTTGAGACATTGGCTCACAAACAGGTTTGCTCACCCTAGAAGATACCTTGACAGTAGGTAGGCTCCTATGCCTGAAAGTGGTACCCTTCTTTTCTGGTACTTACAGAGAAGAATCTGAGTCCAGACTGCACTCTACATGCTGAATGATGATGTGTCTGTGAACATGTGTACTTTCCTTATGAGTGTTGTAATAGTCAAGGTAATAGACTAATTAGCAAATGAATAGGAGGACCATTACAGATGGAGAAAGAATAGGTACGGAATAGAAACATATCTATCAGAATTTTCTTTGAGACTGGATCTCATTTAGTCCAAACCAGCCTCAAGTTTTCTGTAGAGATGAGGATGCCCTTTGAACTTCAGATCTTTCTGCCTCTATACCCTTAATGGCAGGATAACAAGTGGAGACTCATGCACACCCCGGCCCAATTTTTAAAGTATATTTTTTCAAGGGAATTCATCTTTTAATTTTATATAGTTCCCCCTGAGGTTAATTTAGATATTTTAGAGGAAAAATATATGACTGCCAAAGTTTGATGAATAATTCTGTTTTAATCTTGCCATTCCATACTTTCATAGAAATTGGCCATATGCCCATTAATTGTCGTTATTTTACTGGGGACTTTTACAGGAAGTGATTCTATTTTCTTGACTTTTTCTGTAGTTACATCTGACCAATAAAATGTGGGTTCAAATATGATCTGGCTATGAAAAGTCTCATGGAATTTTCCCTAGTCTGTTTTCATTCAAAGACGAGCTGGTCTAAAGTATCAGGCAAGGACTGTGGGAAATTTTAGAAAGCAGAATTGATTCTACAATGAGATAATATTTTCCAATCATCATTTGGTGTATATAAAAGTATGCATTGGTGTTAAATCATTGAGAATTTGGAGTCAGGCAGAAAAAACATTTTTCATATTCAGGGTCAGCAAACTGAAACTCTCTGAGCAACATGTGTTTTTTTGTAAATAAAGTTTTATTAGACAATAAGCATTTGTTCATGAAGTACTGACTAACAAGATAGTAACCTCAAGATCCTTGGAGCAGCTTAGAATGTCATGACCACTCCTGCCAGAGCTCTGGCTTAGACCCCATTCTTTTGACATGACGTTTTGGTTCCTGGTTTGACAAGTTGCTGATAATCAGTAAGAAGCCCATCTTTAGTGACCTTTGAGCCTACTAATGTCTGCTAACAATCTGTCTTCATGGGTCACTTGATGAAAATCAATGCAACCATCTCTTTAACAATGCATAAGGTTTGCATGGGCCTTTCAATTACCTGGATGTGAAAACACCACTCAGGAAAGCTGTCTGTTTTGGAATGTTAAAATGTGCTAGAAAGTCTTTCTCCAAATGTAGATTAACACACTATCTCTTGCTTTGACCCTTCTCCATGTTCTTCCTTGCGAGGGTGCCTCACTTTACTCCATAATAAACTCTAACTTCTACATTCTATTCTCAGTGTCTCACGTGAATTATTTCATGGAGATCATCAGCACTGGGTTGCTGAGGGAAGTCCAAAGAGAGATCCCAGTCACCAAATGACACTTTTAAAGACAAATGGCATCTTCTTCTTGCTCTCCTGCCATGTGGTCACGACATGGCGACTCTGTCCTCTCCTAGCCATGAATTTATGGTAGCTCTTTCTGCTCTCTCTGACCTTAAGCTATCTTTTGTGCTCCAGTACTCTCCTACCTTAAGGCTACGGCTTTCTCCTTGTCTCCTTTGGACAGTGTCTTAGAGTTTCTTCCCTTTTCTCTCATTTTCAATAAAAACCCTGCTTTAATCTTTCTCTTAAAAAAAAGAGAAACAGCAATCTCTTCTGGATAGCAAGCTTTTGAGTCTTAATTTTTTCATCATTTCTACAGCCTCAGAAAGCTGTGTTACTTTCATATTTCCAAAGAGCAAGGGTTCTTGTGCTGAGAAGTGACCCTCAAAATAAGAAAATGATGCTGGCAACAAGACAGTAGTGTTGCAGCCTCACAAAAGGATGTTCTTGCCATAGAAATACGGCTACAGTTACCAGTAATATGAAAAGGAATCCAGGAAGATTCCTGCCATTGTGCAGTTAAAATGATAGGGAAAAGAACAATTGTAATAATAACAATAAGTGTTCCAGCTCATCCAGCAACTTCATGATGTGTTATCAAAGTGGCCTTTGACTATATAGGTTTTAAATGCTTCTTCATTAGAAATAAACAGATGGCCACAAATAAGATTATTTTTAATTATTTGAGTTATAAAGATAGATCAAAACAAGTACAGAATTTGAAGGAATCAAAGACACTATAGAGAACCCAACAATCCTCCATACCATAAGAGATTTCCTCAAAAACAATCCTACATAAAAGAGGCAGAATGCTATTTAAAATAATAGAAAATAAAAGGTGATTTGGATATTGAAAATAAAAAGCATGTTATTAAGTTCTTGCTTTGACAATTTCATAATTCATGTATGACTCTGTCTTCCACCCTTTCTTATCTCCCTTACATGCCACTTAGTGTCCCAACCCTGTTCCCTTTCCCCCATTCATGACATTGGTTTTATTTTGTGACCTGTTGGATTTAACCAAGGCTATCTGAATGGCTTTCAGACTGGAAAGCTCTGTTTGAACCTAGGATCACTAGAATGTACACAAATGAGAGCAATAAATCTCTCTGTCCTTGAATCTATCAGCAGCAAGTAGTGTAACATTGAATGTTTCCATATTAAACTTATTACATCTGCTTCATTTTAGCTACCCATCCTCTTACTCCTTAGTTTTCCCTGTCCCCATGCCTTTTGCTGCTTAAACCTTTCCCTCCCTATTTTCATATAACCTACCTTACACTAACACCTATTCCTTAAGGAATCCCTCTCCTACTGAACTCTCTCTAGTTTCCTGATTTCAACTGAACCTCTCAATTGGAGACATAAAATTAAAGAACCTAAACCAGTGTCCACATGCAAAGTAGAACATATGATTTGTGTTTATCTTTGACTAAGCTACTTCCTCGAAAGAAGTTTTTCCCAATCCATTCATTTACCTGAACATTTCTTGATTTCATTTTTTCTTAGAGTTGAATAAAATATCATTGTGTATATGGATTATATCTGATCATCAATTTATCAGTTGATGGACCCCAGGTTTATTCTATATCCTTGCTATTGTGACTAGAGTGACAATAACACAAGGACGAGTACTTCTGTGTAGAGCATAGAGCCCTTTGGGAATATGCCCTGAAGTGCCGTAGCTGGGTCATGTGGCAGTTCTGTTTCTACCTTTTCTGAGGGAATCTCCACTCTGATTTCTAAAATGGATGCACTGGTTTGGAATCCTACTAGAGGCATCTACGTGTTCTGTCTTTGCCACCCCTTACCAGGCACTTATTGTCTTTTTATTTTGTGATGATATTTGCATTTTGCCGATGGCTAATATTGCTTATCACATTTTTAAATGATTTTTTTAGTCATTTGTATTTCTTTTTTGAGAATTTTCTGTTCAGATCTGTAATCCCTGTTTTGATTGGGTTGTGTGTTTTCTTGACATTTTGCATTTTGAGTTCTTTGTGTACTCATCTACTAATCCTCTGCTGGATTAAAGCTGGCAAAGCTTTTCTTCTATTAACTAGGCTTTGTCTTCATCGACCGACCTTCTCCTTTGCTGGGCAGGAGGTTTTTAGTTTCATAAGGTCTCATTTGTCTACTTTTTGATCATTTTTTTTTCCTGAGTGACAGTTGTCTCATCTAGAAAGATTTTGTCCATGCCTATATCTGATAGTTTTCTCTCTATTTTTTCTTCTAGCAATTTAAATTTGAAGAAATTGGGTCTTTGATGAATGTAGAGTTTTTCCTCACAGGATAAACAATAAGGGTCTAATTCCATCCTTCCACTTGTAGTCATTCAGTTTTCCCTCACCATTTATGAAACATGCTGTCCTTCCTCCAGTGTGAAGTTTTAGCTTTTTTGTCAACTATCATGTAGCTACAGTTGCACATATTTAAATCTGGGTCTTCTATTTTTTTCCAGAGATCTTCATGACTGTTTGTGATACATGACATTTTGAAAAAAAGAATCAATAGAAATTTGAAGATAAAGTGAAGAAAATTTCCCAAGAATAAAAACAAATGTAAACCAAGGATGAATTTGCAATTCAGGAATTTCTCTTAGAAGTAAAACAAAGCAGAAACTAATTATGACCTGCCTCTTTGCCACTAGGAGCTCTAGAATCAGAGAATAGCTAATGAAGGAGAAGAAATAATGGAGAAGGCACTAATGAAAGCTTCCAGGAAGCTTTGAGTGTACACAAACGCGCATATACAGATACTGAAAGAGCCAGGTGGGCGCCCAGCTCAGAGAACAGAAAACTAACACACAAAGTAGATCACATGGAGTTTCAGAACACGAGGAATTAGAAGATCAGGAATGAGAATGGAACTGGATTTTGAAATAAAAATGAGAATGGAACTGGATTTTGAAATAAAAATGAGAATGGAACTGGATTTTGAAATAAAAATGAGAATGGAACTGGATTTTGAAATAAAAATGAGAATGGAACTGAATTTTGAAATAAAAATGCTATGGGTTAAAGATATCAGTGCAGTAGGAATAATATTCCTTATCTGAAATACTTGGGCCCAGATGTGTTCTAGATTTTGGATATTTTTGAATTTTGGAATATATGCATATACATAATGAGATTTCTTGGGCATGGGATGGATCTAAGTCTAAACATGAAATTTATTTATGTATCACAAGAGAGAAGGGTCGACACATTCTTTTTCCTTTTCAAGATGCTAAATAAGTGGAATGTAGATGCTGAATAAAGGATTCCGAATGCAGTTATCTACCTATACTATGACCGTGACCCGTTATATGAGATCAGGTGTTTAATTTTTCTCCTTTCTGCCAGCTTTGCTGATTTAGGATGTTGGAGCATTTCAGATTAAGGTTGCTCAACCTACATTAATAATTCAAAGTAACAATGATCTCTGATCTGTAAGATCTGATAAGTACTTGTACTTTAAAACCATCCTTCCAGACCCCCAGGACTGACCTCCATACCAGATAAGAAAAGATGTCGATATCCAAACAAGACACAACCTGGACTCAGGGAATCTTGCAAAAGAGGGGGCGGTGAGATCATGAGAGTCTAAAGGTGGGAGCCCACTTCTGGCCAAGACAGCGCTGCTGTGTCCAGGAATTCACTGCAATGAGACTTATTCTAACCAGATCTGTACTGTGGCTGACATATCAACATTCCCCCTTTAGCCCAGTGAGACTCTCAGGAGAAATAATTACTTGCGGGGGTCTTGGGTACTAGAGCTAAACAGGTGAAGGTGTGTGTCCCTACCAGTGGGTCTACCCAAGAAAAGACCACTTTATCTGCCATGGAAGCCTGAGCCCCTACTAGAGCAGACAACCAGAAGGGAACTCTAGAGCCCACACAACCAGACAGGCAGGAGGGTGGGAAGGAAAGAGATGTATTGGTGAAGGGATGTGCTTTCTTGGAGTGAATACTTTTCTTTGTTAGCTGTTCGTGGATTTTTGAAAATATTCTTCCTTCAAACTTTCTGACAGAAAAGAAAGTGAAATATAACAATCTAGCAAAAGCCATTCTCTATTGATCTATGTGTATTTTCTGTCTAATTAATCAATATCTCTAATTCTGTGAACTCTTTCTCAAAGTCCCTACCATCTTCTTTTTCTGAAAAAAAAATGATTTCTAGGCTTACTATGCAATATTTACTCATGGAATTCTATTTCTGTTCTTGTTTTTTTCTTGAATTCCTTACCTATTTGGAACTGATATCTCTACCTCTTGATTCATTCTCTTATTTAAAATATAAAAACAAAAAGCACAAAAAACAAAAACAGAAACATGTTTTCACTGGCTTTCTGAAAAGGGATGCTTTTTATTAAATTATTTTTTAATTTTTCTAATTTTACAAACATAGTGAGTGGTTGTCCCTGCCCCCTCCCCGCCACTCTCCCTCTCTCCCTTCTTTCACCAAGTCATCCCTCTCTGTCCCACCCTTCTGCCTGTCTGCTTGTGTGGGCTCCAGGGTTCCCTTTTGAATTGCCTATTCCAGTGGGGGCTCAGACTTCTGTGGCAGATTAAGTGGCCCTTCCTTGGGTAGATCCACTGATAGGGGCACTCCCCTTCACCCATTTAGCCCTAGCCCTTAAGTTACCCCCGCATGTGATTGTTTCTCCTGAGTTCCTTGCTAGTCTGTGTGGGAATGTTGATATGTCAGCCATTGTGCAGGTCTGGTGAGGATATGTCTCATTGCAGTGAGTTGCTGTATGCAACAGTCCTGCTTGAGTGGAATCTACTGGCTGGCAGTGGACTTCCCCACCTTTAAGTTCTTACAATCTTACCTACTCCCCTTCTGCAAGATTCCCTGAGTCTTAGGATGGGACAAGATTTGGTTGCATTGATTTTTCCGCTGAGCATTTTAGGGCCGCCAATGCTCTGCAATCTGGCGAGTTGTAGTCTATTTCATTGCTCTTCCATTGGGCCAGGCTGTGTTTTGTTTGGGTTTTGAGATCTTTTCTTATGTAAAGATAGAATAAGAGGTATTTAGATGGAGATCTAATAAAAACATATGCCTATGTTGACATAGCAATTCCGCTGCCAGTTCAGGACAACAGACAGGCATCCATGTTTGTGGGTAGTATTGTGACATCTCATCTTGTCTAGTGTCAATTTTCTCCCTGCCCACTGTTGTTTAGACTAGTTTACATTACTGGGTATGTGTTCCCTGACATTGGGGTGGGGGCATTAGAGGCTACCAGGCAGGTGGTTAGTTACCTGGAGGCTAACCCCACTCCCTACTGTGTCTTATTCCCATTCCCCCCCCCTTAGAGATTTTTCTTGCACGAAAGTCTTTTTTAACTGTTTATCCATGTTCTTTTGTTTCTGCTCTTTTGGGATCTTCTTCTATCCCTGTGGCTTGTGTTCCTTTGTGTTTGTGGGTGTTGTAAGAGTTTCTGTTTGATTACGTCAAACTGAAGGCTTAATGCTGAGATCCATTTATATGGGAGAACATACAGCACCTGTCTTTCTGCATCGGGGATATTTCAGAATGATTTCTTACAGCTCCATCCATTTATTGTCATTTCCTGACAGCTGAATAGTATTTCATTGTGTATATGTACCACATTTTCATTAACCATTTGTCAACTGTTGGACACCTAGGTTGGTTCCATTTCTTTGCTTCTGTGAAAAGAGCTGCCATGAGCTTTACATGTGACTCTGCTGCAGGATGCATTGTTCTTTGGGAATAGTCCCAGGAGTGATATAGCTTGAGTCATAAAGTATTTCAACTTTTAACTTTTTTAGGAACCTCCAAATTGATCTCCAAAAGGGCTGGATGAGTTTGTAATCCCACCAGCAATGTATGTGGGTCCCCTTCTCCCTGCATCCATGCCAACATTTGCTGTTGTTTGTGTTTTGGATCTTAGCCATTCTGACTGGAGTGAGATGATATTTCACGATGGTTTTAATTTGTATTTCCCTAATGACTAGGGGAGGTAGAACATTTTTTTAAATATCTTTGTTAGACATTTAAATTTCACCCTGTAAAAAGTTTCCTTTTAGTTCTATAACCCACTTTTTTATATGCTTGTTTTTACTTCCTTGGCATTTAATTTTTCAGGTTTTTTGTGTGTTCTGTGTATTAGTCCTCTGTTAGATGTATGGTTAGTGAAGGCATTCTCCCATTCTGTAGGCTGCCTCTTTGCTTGATTAACAGTCTCTTTCATGTGCAAAAGCTTTTTAATTTCATATAGTCCCACTTGTTTAGTGTTGGACTGATTCTCTGTGCCATTAGGGTACTACTGAGAAAATGCTGGCTGAAGCCAATTAATTTAAGGGTATTCCCTATTTTTTCCTTCTAGGGTTTTTATAGTCTCAGTTCTAACATTGAGGTCTCTGATCTACTTGGAGTTGATTTTCGTGCGGGTGGCAAATAAGTTTCCAGTTTCGTTCTTCTGTACATGGAAATCCAATTTTGTAAGCACCATTTGTTGAAGGTGCTGTCTTGTTTCCAATGGTAAACCCACAACTTTTTTAATAATAGGAAGTCTGAATATGTCAAATAAAAATGTGGAATTTCAGTACGGAAGTGGCATTATTAGATCTAATAAAAATAATTGAAATAAATGGTAAAACTAAAATTTTCACTATTTTCTGAAGTCAGACTAAAAAGAAAGAAAAGAGTCAGTGAAATTTGCTTTAGCACAGGCAGAGCTGCAATTTGTTTTTGTAAGTTCTGCAAAGGCTTTGCCTCATCTTACAGGGTGTCATTTTTCGTCAGTGGTGTTACCTCTGGCACATTATTCACACTCCAGTGAATTAGTGCCATACCCAGGCACATTTGGGCAGTATTAATTGGACTTAGTCTATTTTTTTTAAAGATCTATCATCTGTCTGTCTGTCTGTCTGTCTGTGTATCAGAGGGCATGTGGAGACCCAACGGTAATTTAGGGAATCATCCTGGATTGCTTGTACCTCCTTTTTGCTTTGCTTTGGGATTTCTGCCCACCAGAGCCAGAAGTATAGGCCACCACTGTTTCCACCTGGTATTTTTATGTGGGGCCTGGGATCCGAACTCAGAACTTTCTGCTTGCAAGGCAGAGTCTTTTTTTTATTATTTTTTTTTATGGTAGTCGAAGATCTAACTTTTTTTTTTTATACTTCTGAGCAGCAGGTTCTTTTATTATACATAAGGACTTACACATATTTATTTTCAGCAATGTTTCATTAAGTTTCCTTATAAAAGCTCTATCAATTCTTTTAAAATTTTTTTTTTATTTCAGCTCATACAAACTTATTAGGTACACCAGTTCCCTCCCTTCCTCCTCCTCCCCCCGTACCCCCTGCTCCCCCTCCCCACTCCTCTCCCTCCCCATCCCCCAGTGCCTCCCACCCCAATTCCCAGAGAGTCCTTTCTTGTGCATGTCTGATTTTCCTCTGGGCCCTCCTCTCCGATGACGTACAAGGACCCAGTGGCCTTTCCCGAACCCTTTCCGGTGTTCCCCTTAGGTATAGGAACACTGCTGTGGCTGCCAATCCTTTGCCTCCAAGGATCTTGGTGCCTTTAGCAGATGCTAGACTTTGTGAGGTCAACAGTGTGTTGGACAATGCGCAGGGCATGCAAAGTCCAATTATGATTGCTTCAGCCCTAACTAGTATAGAGTATCTTACATATCATTGCTCCTCCCATCCTTATGCTCTTACACTCTTACCGCCCCCTCTTCCGCAAATTTCCCTGAGCTTCAAGATGGGGAGAGACTAAGCTGGCCTAGTTCTATGTGATTGATATAGAGTCTCTGAAGTTCTGGATTGTGGTTTGTTGATTTTCTTTTGCAGTTTTGCTGCTCCTGCAATGCCCTTCACTCCATCCTGGTGGGCATTGTATGTTACCCCCTGGCCAGAGACAAAAAGCTGTTAGAGTCTTGTGATAAAAGCACATTCAAAGGTAGATGTAATAAAAGTGGGAAACCACAGTGAGGGCGGGGTCTATCACCCATTTGCAAAATTGTTACTTTTTATCTGCCAGACTATATGCCCTCCTCTTCTGGTGAGATCACTCCCCCTCAGTAGTAAATGATCAGGAACAAAAGTCTGTGAACTTAATCAGATGTCTCATTACTTATTTGGGTTCTTGGTGGAGGCCTATTTTCCCTGCTGTAACATGGTCCCTTCTCTCCTTCTTTCTGGTGTGGCCCTCCTACCCCATCCCTCCTGTTCATAATCCTTGCAATTACTGTCTCTAGGCGGGCTGGGTGGGTTTGGTACTAGGAGCCACCTATTAGGGAGTACATATGGCGCTTAATTTTCTGGGTTTGGGATACTTCACTTAATATAATTGTTTCTAATGACATCCATTTCCTGGCAAATTCCAGTAATTCATCATTTTTGATGGCTGAGTAGTACTCCATTGTATAGATGTACCACCGTTTCCTTATCCACTCGTCAACTGTTGGACATTTGGGCTGATTCCATGACTTTGCTATTGTAAACAGTGCTGCTATGAACATGGTCGTGCTTGTGCTATCGAGGTGAACCTCTGCTGTATGGGGGGTTATTCCCAAAAGTGGAATAGCAGGGTAATATGGCATTTCAATCTTTAATTTCTTTAAGAATCTCCAGACGGCTCGCCAGAGTGGCTGTATGAGCCTGCATTCCCACCAGCAATGTAGGAGAGTTCCCCTCTCTCCACATCCTCTCCAGCATTTGTCGTTGTTAGTATTGTGGATTTTTGCCATCCTGACCGGGGTGAGATGATATCTCAGGGAAGTTTTGATTTGCATTTCCCTGATGGCTAAAGAAGTGGAGCATTTTTTCAGATATTTGTTAGACATTTTAATTTCATCCCTGGTAAAGTTTCTTTTAAGTTCCAGGGCCCATTTTTTAATTGGGCCATTGGTTTCCTTGGTGTTTAGTTTTCTAAGTTCTTTGTGCACTCTGGACAATAGAGCTCTATCAGATATGTGGTTAGTGAAGATTTTCTCCCATTCTGTGGGTTGCAAGGCAGAGTCTTAACCCCTGAGCCATCTCTCTAGCCCTCTTACAGGGCTTTGGAAGTGATAGGAACTTTTAGAGCTGGAGCCTTACTGAGAGAAATTTGTTATGGGAGCAGTGCACGTGATGGACATGGTAGAATTTGACTTTTCCTTTGCATCTGAAGGCCAGAAGGCGAGAGGTGCTGCTCCTGTACACACTCACGTCATAGTGAGCTGCCTCACCTCAGGCTTGGAAGCAACAGGATAACCTGACGGCAGGCTGAACTCTTCTAAAATGTGAGCCAAACAAACTTTTCTTCTCATGCTGGTCTGCTCAGACATTGGTTGCAATAACAGAAAGCTAACTAACACAGGTATGCTAGAATCATTTGACCTTTGAAATGATTTTTACATGTATCAATGGGAAAATGCATTTACATTTAAAAAAAAATAGTGCTGATGAGATGGCTCAGGAGTTAAGACTTTGTTTGGCAAGGTCCTGAGTTTGGATCCCAGGTCTTAGGAAAACACCAGGGTGGAGCCTGGGAAATCCCAAAGTGAAGTAAGAAAGAGGTAGAAGCAATCCAAGATGATTCCTGAAGTCATCCTTGGGCCTTCACAGGGACACACAGTGCCCTCTGACACACACACACACACACACGCACACACACACATGCACACACACACACACACAATAAATAAATAAATAAATAAAATATTTTTTAAAATGTAAAAATAATGTCAGTAGCCAAGGAATACTAATAAGATAGGCTAAAAGATTTAAATTGCAGCAAAAACAAAAGACTTGTTTCAAGCTCACATAGATCATGCATCAGATAGTTTCTCCATGGACAGGGTTCAAATTAATGCTGGGTTAAAACATCTGGGAATGGCCAAAGCAGGTGAAAGACGACTCAGCTGGAGCAGGGATTGCTACACAAGCCTGAGGACCCATGTGAATAATCTGGGTCTGGAGCTATGCACTTGCCACTCCTAGACTGGAGACTTGGAGTTCTATGGTGCCTAGAGCTCACTGGGTGGGCAGCCTGGCCATGCAGGCTTCAGGTGGAAACTTACCAGACACTGTTTCAAAAGAACAGAAGCCAAGTTGATGACCTCTTAAAGAACAATAGTTGTGGTGACCTCTGACCTCCACAGACACCCTCAAAACACAGCATAGGGTGCACATTGTCATACACAGAAATACACTCATCCATATTCATGAAAAAAAAAGGAAGAATGTATCAAGGCAGTCAGAGTTGGGAGGAGGGAAACATAACTTAAGTGAATCTGGAGTTCCTCACTGCCTTCCCTTCAAGACGTTTGCTGTTTTGTAAACTGCATATTAAGAGACTGAAAAAAAATCGAATGCAAGAATTTCCAGGCTGAAATCTGAAGCAGAGCTCTTTGTCATTTTGTAATAAAGGGCAATAAGGAAATGTCAAAAATGAAAGTTTAGGGCCCACAAGAAGGAAACCTTTTTGGAACCTTGTACTGCCTCATGAAGCAGCTGAAGGACCAAGGCCTAGGCATTCTTAGTAAGTGGGTGATAGATACACTGGGGAGATGGCTCAGTGGTTAAAGACCTTGCCTTGCAAGCAAAGGGACCTGAGTTCGGACCCCCAGGTCACCTATAATTCTAGATCAGGAAGGTGGAGCCTGGGAATCCCCAAAGCAGTACTGCTAATGTCATGCTCTGAGTTTAACTGGAGACACAGGTTCAAAAAATAAGGTAGACTTATTTTTCAATAAGGATGACTTTGGGTATCATTCTTGGACCTCTACAGACACATATACTCTAGTGCATTCATGTTCACACACCTGCATACTTACATACATTCACTTACAAACACACACACACACACGCACACACACACATGCACACGCACACACACACGCACAGGAACGAAAAAATAAAATGAGTGATAAAAATGTTCCTGACAGCTTTTTTTTTTTTTTTTGGAGTTATTTCTTTTTTTTTTTTTATTAAAAGTGTAATTATACATTTTAAAATTTTTTTACCAGTTCCCTCCCTCCCCCCTCCTCCCCCCGAACCCCCTCTTCCCCCTCCTCTCCCTCCCCATCCCCCAGTACCTCCCCCCCAATTCCCAGAGAGTCCTTTATTGTGTATGCCTGACTCTCCACTGGTTCCTCCTCTCCGATGACATATAAGGACCCAGTGGCATTTCCATAAGCCCTTTCTCTTGTTCCCCTTAAGCATAGGAGCACTACTATGGCTGTCAATCCCTTGCCTCCAGGGATCTCGGTGCCCTTAACAGATGCTAGACTTTATGAGGGCAACAGTGTGCTGGACATTGCGCAGGGCATGCAAAGTCCCATTATGATTGCTTTGGCCCCAACTATTGTTGAGAATCTTGCAAATCGTTGCTCCTCCCATCCTTTTGCTCTTACAATCTTACCGCCCCCTCTTCCGCAAATGTCCCTGAGCTCCAGGATGGGGAGAGATTAGGCTGGACTAGTTCTATGTGATTGATATAGAGTCTCTGAAGTTCTGGATTGTGGTTTGTTGATTTTCTTTTGCAGTTTTGCTGCTCCTGCAAAGCCCTTCACTCCATCCTGCTGGGCACTGTATGTCACCCCCTGGCCAAAGACAAAAAGCTGTTAAACTGGAGTCTTGTTATAATAGCACATTCAAGGAATGTGCTATTATAGGAAACCTCAGTGAGGGAGGGGTCCATCACCCATTTGCAAAATGATTACTTTTTATCTGCTAGACTATATGCCCTCCCCTTCTAGTGAGATCAGGAAAGAACGTCTGTGAACTTAATCAGGTTTCTCATTACTTACATGCAGACCTTGATGGAGGCCTATTTTCTCTGCTGTAACATGGTCCCCTCTCTCCTTGTTTCTGGTGTGGCCCTCCTAACCCATCTCTCTTGTTCATAATCCTTGCAATTACTGTGTTACGTAGGTTTACTTTTGAGTGGCTGGGTGAGTTTGGTACTAGGAGCCACCTATTAGGGAGTACATACGGTGCTTAATTTTCTGGGTTTGGGATACTTCACTTAATATAATTGTTTCTAATGACATCCATTTCCTGGCAAATTCCAGTAATTCATCATTTTTGATGGCTGAGTAGTACTCCATTGTATAGATGTACCACCGTTTCCTTATCCACTCGTCAACTGTTGGACATTTGGGCTGATTCCATGACTATGCTATTGTAAACAGTGCTGCTATGAACATGGTCGAGCTTGTGCTATGGAGGCAAACCTCTGCTGCATGGGGGGTTATTCCCAAAAGTGGGATAGCAGGGTCATATGGCATTTCAATCTTTAATTTCTTTAAGAATCTCCAGACGGCTCGCCAGAGTGGCTGTATGAGCCTGCATTCCCACCAGCAATGTAGGAGAGTTCCCCTCTCTCCACATCCTCTCCAGCATTTGTCGTTGTTTGTATTGTGGATTTTTGCCATCCTGACCAGGGTGAGATGATATCTCAGGGAGGTTTTGATTTGCATTTCCCTGATGGCTAAAGAAGTGGAGCATTTTTTAAGATATTTGTTAGACATTTTAATTTCATCCCTGGTAAAGTTTCTTTGAAGTTCCAGGGCCCATTTTTTAATTGGGCCATTGTTTTCCTTGGAGTTTAGTTTTCTAAGTTCTTTGTGTACTCTGGACAGTAGAGCTCTGTCAGATATGTGGTTAGTGAAGATTTTCTCCCATTCTGTGGGTTACCTTTGAGCTCGTGTTACAATCTCTTTATCTGAACGGAAGCTCTTTAATTTCACAAGATCCCAACTGTTGAGAGTTGGTAGCAGTGACTGTGCCATTGGATGTCTGTTTAGGAAATGTTGGCCTAGCCCAATCAGCTCGAGGGAGTTCCCTATCCTTTCAACTATGGTTTTTAAAGTCTCTGGCCTTAAATCAAGGTCCTTGATCCATTTGGAGTTAAGTCTTGCACATGATGAAAAGTATGGGTCCAGCTTTAATCTTCTGCATGTGGAGATCCAGTTTTGCCAGCACCATTTGTTGAAGATGCTGTTCTTTTTCCATTGGATTCTTTGGGCCCCTTTGTCAAATACCAAATGGCTGTAACTTTGTGGGCTTATATCTGGGTCTTCAACCCTTATCCATTGATCCGTGTGTCTATTTTGGAGCCAGTACCAGGCAGGTTTTATAACTATGGATTTGTAGTATAGACTAAGGTTTGGTATGGTAATACCTCCAGCTGTGTTTTTGTTACTCAGGATTGTCTTTGCTATCCTGGGTCTTTTGTGCCGCCATATGAATTTTGAGATTATTCGGTCAATTTCTTTAAAGAATTGCTTTGGGATTTTAATTGGTATAGCATTGAATTTGTATATTGCCTTTGGTAGGATGGTCATTTTTACAATGTTGATTCTACCAATCCAGGAACATGGGAGGTCTTTCCACCTTCTGGGGTGTTCTGCTATTTCTTTCTTTAGGATTTTAAAGTTTTCATTGTAAAGGTCTTTTACCTCCTTGGTTAGGTTTATACCAAGGTATTTCATTTTTTTAGGGGCTATAGTAAATGGAATTGTTTCTCTCAAGGCTTTTTCACTTCTTTCATTCTGGGCATATAGGAAGGCCTCTGATTTTTGCACATTTATTTTGTATCCTGCCACCCTGCTGAACTTCTCAATTAGTTCCAGGAGCTTCCTGGTGGAGTTTTTGGGATCACTCAGGTATACGATCATGTCATCTGCAAATAGGGATAGCTTTGACTTCTTCCTTGCCGATTTGAATCCCTCTTATGTCCCTTTCTTGTCTTATGGCTTCAGCTAAGACTTCAAGTACAGTATTGAATAGAAGTGGTGAGAGTGGACAGCCTTGTCTAGTTCCTGATCGAAGTGGGAATGCTTCCAATTGTTCCCATTGAGCATAATCCTTGCTATGGGCTTGTTGTATACAGCTTTTATTATATTGATAAAGGTTCCTTTCATTCTACAGTCTCTAGCGTGACAGCTTTTATTATTAAACATTCACATGAAATTACTAAGATAACTAAGACAGTGACAATCATAGTATAAGTTTAAAAACAGTAGATGCTTATGTGTATCAGTGATACAATGAGAGAATAATTCAGCTGCAAGATAATGAATAAAAACTATCCACCTTAGTTTTAAAAATATTTGAGGATAGAAGGAAAATCCAGTGAAAAGACAGAGTCCAGAATAAACACAGCTAAGAAACAATTAGATTCTGTGACTTGTGATGGCCACAGCTCACAGACACACACGATTAAAATTTCACCAGGAGAAGAAAACAAGAAGTTACAGAAGTTAACACTGAAAGACATCCAGGCCTGAGATGTCCCAGGATTTTGTGAACTTATAAAACTCCCAAAAGAAACAATGGCATAGGTGCCTCCTGAAGAGAAATTGCACAAGAAATCACAGGTTTCACCAGATGTTTAAAAAAAAGAAAATCTGAAAATAGAAATCCTAAGAGGCAGAGAATGTTGAAGAGAGCAAAAATGCATTACCTTCAAAAAGGCCACAGAATTACAGTAGCAGTCTGAGCAGAAGACACAGCCGATGAAAGACCACAACAAAGCAACATTTCTGAAACACTAGGAAAGAAAACTGTTGGTCAAGTTAGAGAGAAAACATTTTACTTATGAGATGAGAGAAAGCTGTCTCAAGTCAATTGAAATAATGGGGCTCATGATAAGCAGTCTAAAATGAATGGGTCTATAGGCAGGGGGGCGAAATTGTCTGTAAGCAGTGAAGGAAATATAAGGAAGGAGTTGTGGGAGGAAAATCTATTAAATAAATATTGAATTCATGAAATGATAAGTCACAGCAGGCCCTAAGATTCGGATTTATGTGGTTTCAAATACACAAGAGGTGGAAAAGGAGATGAAGCAGTTAAAAATGATCTTAGGTTTTTGAGCAGGAAAAAAGAAACCCTCAAAAATCTCTTGAATAAACAATTTATCTGAATGGCCATTTGATGCCTGGAAAGATAATCAAAACCATTGGTCATCAGGGAGATAGGAATTACTGCTTCAGTAATATATAATGCATCTGATGCATGCGAATGGCATAAGCAGAATAAAAAGTTATCTGTTCCAAGTGTGAGAGTGGATGAAATGAGTACTTTCCTGTTATTCACAGAAACACAAACAGGCGCAGCCACTTTGGAAAGCTGGTTGTAGCTCCTGAGGCTCAGCCTATGTTGACATAACAATTCTGCTGTCAGTTCAGGACAACACACAGGCATCCATGGGTGTGTGCCAACATAGCAGTTAAAGGAGTGCTAGCAAAACATCAGTCATTACAACCCAAACCGACATCAACCTAAATGCCCATTTCCATCAGACAGCATGCGTGCCAATTAATTCTTACCTTCTATTGAACCATACCTCATATTTGTACTCCAAAGACAGACTTTGGGATAACATCTCTTTTCCTAATATTGCCATGTTGTAATGGTTGCTCTTAACTATTGCTGTGAGAGAGCACTTAAAGTCAATCAACTTAAGGAAGAAAGGAGATTTATTCAGCTTACGGTTCCAGAGGGGAGATACAGTCCTTCATGGTGGAGGCGGCGTGGCTGGCTGGCCAGAGCTGGAGTCAGCCTGAGCCACTCCCATCTACGAGGCTAAGAGCTACCAGACTGCTTGCTGCCAAGGCCGACTCCTCCTGGAGTTAGGGTGGGTCTAATCCACCTCAAAGCCCACCCCTTATGACTGCTTTCCCTCAGCAAGGCTCCACTTTTCAAGGTACCATGACCTTGCCAAACACATGAGAAGTGTGTGGGGGACACACTTCAAACCATGACACACGTTGATCAAATTTCCTTTTTCAGATTTCCAAAACGTACAGATGATGGTAAAAGTATAGAGTAATTGACAGAAGTGAATGTCTCCAGCCTTCCCTGGGCCAAGTCCATCGATGTAGAACCTTGTAAAATCTAGTTTTAGCAAAAACCCTGCTAGATAGCTTAGAGACCCCTTCCTTGGTAGCTTATCACCCTGGAGAGCCAATGAAGTTCCTTGCCCTGCACCATCCCTGAAGATCGGTCTGACCATCCTGGATCGTCTGTAGTGAGACTCCTGCAGGATCAGTTGAATTAGAATCCTTGTTTTCCTAGGTTTTCATAGTTGTAATGTGCAATCCACTGACCTGCCATTTCTTTGGTTATCAATCCACTCCTGTCCATACTACATTCAGAGTTGAAATCAATCTTTTGCTCTGCTGCAATGATACAATGACAGGGGCCCCTAAAACATACCAAAGTGGCCTGAATAAAGTCTTTCTTGTCACTTTCTTAAGTATTGAGCATTTGACTCTCGCCAAATGCAGGAAAACAACACCACCACCACCAACACAAAGAAAAGGAACAGAATGATGCTGTATGCAAAAGTGAGGATCAATGTGCCGAGTGAAAAAAAGCAGAGGCCAAAGATCACTTAGGGTGATATGATTTGTCACATAGTCAACTGAATGGTCATTTGGATCTCTGTTTATTAGCATGACATTCATGAGCTTTGTAGAATCACATGCATAGTATGATGACATTTGATAATTTCAATAAATGTGAACATGTTACACATATAGTGAGAAAAAAAATAACATTTGTCTGTACACGCTAAGAATATGTGGTCCTTTTTAGTCATTTTTTCCAGGTATGTTTGAATTTTGTTTTGGAACATCATGCATAATTATATGTATAATTTTTATGTAATTTATTTTTAGAGAGAGAGAGGGAAAAAGAGAAATAGATGAAGGAAAGAGGAAGAGGTGCACACAGGCATGGCATGCCTCAGAGGTGGAGGTCAAAGTGCAGCTACTGTAGAAGCAAAAAGAAGGGAGAAGCAATCCAGAATGATTCCCGAAGTCACTCTTGGTCCTCCACAGGGACACACAGTGTCCTCTGATACACACACATGCACACACACTAAATAAATAAAATAAAGTTTAAAAAAAGGAAATTACACAAAGAAACTGGGAGAGTAGACAAAGAAATCACACAAAAACTGGGGGAGCTTTTAGAGTGAGTTTGTTCAGTGGTTGTAAGAGGATCAGGGCTAGAATCCGGTGAGAAGGTCTGACAGTGATAGACAGTGATAGACAATTAATTCAAGGTTTTTATTTTAAAATTTTCATCTCCCTATCAGTGGGACAGCCTGAGCAGAGGCCACTTAGTATGCTCAGCTTTGCTAACAGACGCCGCACCCACTGAAGCCATCTCACGGGCCCCACCATTCATAACTTCTAAAATGTAAAGAAATGACAAAGCTATTATCAATTCAGGGGAAACATATCTAGAAAAGGGCTAATGAAACATGTTAGGCAGTGTGACCACGTTTTAATTTTCTTTTCTTCTTAAATCTTTGTCAGCGTTTGATTGTGTTGTGTTAAGTTAGATTTGCCCTATGGTAATCATACAGGGGGAAAACATGTTTGAAAGAAACCATTTATTTCTTAGTGGATTTTTTTTTTTTTTTACTGCCTTCCAATACCCTGACCTTTGGGGAATCACAGCTGGGCTACTTATCAGCTGTATGATGACATTAGGCAAACCACACGGTTCCTTTGAGCCTGAGTTTCTTCAGTCTATAAAATGCGGATAATAACACCTTTCTTACTTTCATTCCTAAGTAGTGGAGGAAATGTAGGCTGTGTGCAATCAGAATTTGTCAGCCTTCTTCGGTGGGAGTCCACCTCCACACCCTCCCTAGCCAGGGTACTGTCTGCCCCAGAACAGAAGCTCAGTAGACACTCATGACAGAAAGAATGACTGACCAATGTGTGATTGCTCTGCAGACTCCAAAGTGCCCAAGAGTTCAGATGCTTGATTGGATAGTCATGATTTAGGTGTTGATTACCTTGCCAAAAAAATGATGATCAGCCAACACTGAGCCAATTTAGATTATACAATACTATGATCACATGAGCAGACATCTATTTTACTTTGTTACACTATGACCAAACTCAGAATTATACCGGAGGTGCTGAGGGAAAGTCTAGAGTTCTGCAGGATGTTTGTTAGTAAAGCTATGATCTTGCAAAAATTTCAAATCAAGTTTTCTGCCCGATAAACATATGTGAAAGATTGAAATTTTCTTCTGAAAGCAACTCATCCACACAAAAGTAATGTACTAGGCTGGAAAAGTGTGTGTGTGTGTGTGTGTGTGTGTGTGTGTGTGTGTGTGTTTACACGTAGAGAGCAGTAAGTCTTTGTGGAATAAGATCTTAATCTTTTTATGAAAACACAGGATATGCTTCTAGTTGCTGATTAGCTCTATGCAGAAACTACAGAGAATGGTAAGTATTCCAGTCATCTATTCTAATTAAAATTTAAATTGAAATCTGGGTTCTAATGAAGAGAAGCTTAGTGTTAGCCCTGTGGGAACTCTTCAGAACCTAAGAGGAGAAATGCACAAAGGCAAAAAGAGATTTCATACAGACATTGTCTCCCCCCCTGAGTTTTATCTGAGCATAAAATTCATATTTTGTGTAGAAACATGTCTGTCCTTGCTAGAAACCAATCACTCTCTTTTTGACATGGATGTTCTTAAAAATATACCATATCCCAATAGAGCACACCCGGCTGTGTCATTGTGGACACGTTGGCATTATCCTTCTGACTCTACATCTCAGGGAGAGGTGACAGTTCAGTTCCACCTGAGGACAGATTCATTATTACCCGTCTAGAGCACGTCATCTGAGCCAAATAATGCTCAATGTCAAAGGTCACCTCTGTGCTTGAAAAAACAATCTGGTTGCTAAGGAATAATAAAGGAAGCATAAACTTCAGACTCTCTTGAGAAGGAAGATCCTAACAATTAGTTGTGAACATTTCAACTGCACGGTGTATCTTTTAAAGCAATTTGTTAAACACCATGTACATACACACACTCAGATAAAACAACTAAAGAGATCACATATTCAAAGCTTCCACAAAAAAGCGAAGTGAAGGCATTTCAAAGGGACGTTGTCAAAATGGTGACTTTTTTGACTTAATGCATTCTTGTCATAAATATTACATAAATATAGGAATTGGGAACAAATGAAAAATTCTTTACAGTATCTGTAAAGACATGCATTCACACCATTTCAGAAAGACAGGATTTCCAAAGAACATATGATTCTAAGTTCAGCCATTTTTCTTAAACCACAAACTATAGTGATGGCTGAAATTTGATCCTTCAGCCTTATTAGTTATCTTAGGGAATCGTTTCCCTCATATAACCCCATCTTTACCTTCTTGGGTTAATTATGGAAGTGAAATTAATATCCTGTTCAATATTTCTTCTCAGTCAAGAGCAAAGGTATTTCGTCTTTGGAAAAATATTTGAAGACAGAGACAGTTCTAGCAGAGTAATAGACAGCTGCACCATAGCATCTTTCCTGGCTGTTAGCATGCAGCAGATTAAAGTTAGCAACTGTCTGTCAGGTGCTCTGAGAGGCGGCTGGCATGCTAGGGAGCTCATAGCCCACCTGTTCCGCATACACTGCAACCCCTCTGCTCTTGTTTGACCCGCCCATTTCTGTGGAGAGAGGAGCCTGAGAGGAACATCCCCCCGCAATATTGAAAGGAGGAATGAGCTGTTAAAACAGCAGACGAAAGTAACAGGGGCCGATCTGACATAGAATACCAGTGGAGTTTGATGAAAATCTACCAAAATTGTAGTTTTTCCTTCCCTATTTAACTGCAAGACAGTCGATGTTGCTTAATGTCACTGCTGCTAATGAAGCCATCAGGCCTGTCATGTCCATTGACTGCCAACTTTACTGAGATGCTGGTACAAAAGTTACCTCCAGCGCTGTACAGTTAAGTCCAGCAGTGCATGCTGGGGCTTTGAAGAATCTCCTTCTGGCTTTGGAGTCTGCTTCATTGAAAGGTCTCGGCATGTTTGGTGAAAGGATGGAGCATGGAGCATGCTGTGGAATGTTAAAGTGGGTCAACTAGAAATTAGAGAATTCTAGTTCTTCATATGAAGAATCATCCCCCCTTCTGAGGGTTCCTGGCACTTTTAGAGACACCCCCAAGACTCATAGCAATATCTGTCTTTCTTATGTAACCTAGCAGTAAAGTAAGAGTCCACTCGTTTTTCCTTCATTCTTCATGTTTTTATTATCTCATGCAAGAAATAATTAGCTATGATCCCTTCAGATAATAAAAAAGTCTTCATGATTAGAAATTCTAAAAAAAAAAACAAACCAGGAAGACATATGTAAAACAGCTTACATCCAGTGTATAAAGTGGTCAGTGCTATGAGGAAGATAAAGTATTTGTGGGTTGGATGTCAGGGGTAAGATTAGAAGTTTGAGGCTGTAGTGGCATCTGAATAGACTTTCAAAAATGATGGCACTTGCTGAGCTGCCTGTCTGAAACTTTCTGATCTTCACACGACTGAGTCCTTCTTTATTTTGGAGCTTGAGATCAATCATCTTCCCCTCCGACAGATCTTCCCTGCATACTCAATGAGACGCTCCTCATCTCAACTGCATTGCTCTGCTTACTATTTTCATGTAACAGTTGACATTCTCGGAAATAGTCATGGACTTTTACTTACTTGTCTTCACGCACTAGAAGGAAAGCTATGGAGAATAGATGCTTCAGGTGCATTTGATGATGATGCATTTTTTAAAAAAAATTTATTATTTATTCAATTGCACGTGTATGTGTATGCGTGTGTGTATATGCGTGTGTGTGTATGTGTGTAGAACCACGGATGAATTCCGGAACCACCATGGACGCCTCCACCTCCTCCTTGTTTACTCTGCCCCTGGATTCACAGGCTCCGCCCTACCATGACCGGAAACGCAGGCCGCCCCTGCTTCTGTCCGGCATCTATACATGGGGTCTAGGATCCGAACTCAGGACCTTCCGCCTGCAAGGCAGAGGCTTAACCCCTGAGCCACCTCTCCAGCCCCGATGAAGATGCATTTTTAAGGAAGCATATTGAGTGATCTGTAACAAATGTTTCAAAAGATGCAGATGCATAGATTGGATGAAAGAGAGACCAGCAGAGGGAAAACTATGCGTTGACAAGGAGGTTGGATCACGTGGTGGAACCAAGGAAACAATAATGCAGGCACAAGGTTATGGTAGAAGATGTTTCCAGAGGGCACGTTGAGGCAGTTTGAGGAATTTGGGCCTTTTTCTGTTTTAAGGATGCAGGCTGAGATTTTGAAGAACAGGGATCATTATAAGCAACTTTGGAAAATCTTACCTTTCAGCAAGTCCAAGGATGAGGGGAAAGAAATAATATATATTCCTTTGCAGAGAGACCCTGGAGGGGTGAGTAAAGATATGCATCTACGTGCATTAGGGTCGCTGATCTCCCTTGCTGAATTGATGTATGCAAAAGGTACCCAAGAAGAACAGAGTTAGTTGGAATAGCTTGTTTGAGCTGCATGGGAATCCAGCTGCAAAGACAAAGAGCTGAGCTGGGAAAGATCTTTACATGCTTTCTTGATATCATCTTATCTTTAAGGTAACAAAAACAGCAATAACAACAAAACAAAACTGGATTCCAGGGTACTTTCTTAGGTCTTGTCTTGTTCATTCTTTAGGAGAAAAAAACAAACGAACAAACAAGCAACATTCTATAGCTTGGTAAGCTTTTATATTTATTGTTTAACTACATGCTCTGAAACCAGCTTCTGTAACTCTCTCTGAATCTCTCTGTCTCTGTCTCTCCCTCTTGAAGGGTGGATGGATACAAACACATGCGAACCAGAAGTCAACTTCAGATGCTATTCCCCAGAAGTAGCTGACCTTTGATTTTTTTTTTTTTTTTTTGGTTCTCAGCCCTTGCTTTTTTGCTAAAAATACATATATACATATAGGTGCCGAGTTTCCAGCTCTCACAGTTTCTTTTTCAAGGAATAAAGTTCCTTCAGAATTTCTAAAGATGCATCGATGAAGAAGCCGCCTTTTGTAATACATCCTCCATATTCAATGAGGTTCTTGCAGCATCATCTTGTAAACCAGTGGTGCAAGGGAGACTATGCTCAACAGCAAGTAACAGTAACATCAAGGACGCAAATAAACTACTGTGAAATGTACTTTCGACTTTTTTGACTTCTTTTTTTTTTAATTTTTTTATTATTATTTATTCAATTGTGCATATGTACGTATGTATGTGCATGTGTGTGTGTGTGTGTGTGTGTGTGTGTGTGTGTAGAACCACGGACGAATTTGGGAACCACCATGGACGCCTCCACCTCCTTCTGGCCCGGGATTCACAGGCTCCGCCCTACCAGGACCGGAAATGCAGGCCGCCCCCACTTCCGCCTGGCGTCTATACGTGGGATCTGGGATCTGAACTCAGGACCTTCCGCCTGCAAGGCGGAGGCTTAACCCCTGAGCCACCTCTCCAGCCCGACTTCTTTTTTTTTGAGACAGAACTTCTCACTGACCCTAGCCTAGGCTGGGTGGCCATTGAACCCCCAGATCCTCTAGTCTTCACCTCCTCTGCACTGGGATCATGCCTGCGCATTACCATGATCTTTTGTTGTTGTTGTTTTGAGTTTTGGGGATTAAGTTCAGATCCTGATACTGGCATGGCAAAAACTTTACTGACTGAACTGTCTTTCTAGCAGACTCTGAGTCCTGGGCCCGGACTAACTGGTTTCAAAGTTTGCTAGTTGTCCACCTCTGGGCAATGTATCTAATGCTGTGTGCTTCCATTATCCTTATTATAAAACCATGAAGGGGCTGGAGAGGTGGCTCAGGGGTTAAGCGTCTGCCTTGCAGGCAGAAGGTCCTGAGTTCGGATCCTAGACCCCACGTATAGACGCCGGGCGGAAGCGGGGGCGGCCTGCGTTTCCGGTCCTGGTAGGGCGGAGCCTGTGAATCCTGGGGCAGAGTAAACAAGGAAGAGGTGGAGGCGCCCATGGTGGTTCACGAATTCGCCCGTGGTTCTACACACACACATACATACATACACATGCACACACACACCCCCACACACATGCACAATTGAATAAATAATAATAAAAAAATTAAAAAAAAACAAAAAAAACCCATGAAGACAATGGTAAGTAACCACATGTATTCCACAGCATGATCATTTCTCTGACAATGTATAAACTAAACACATAAAGTACTCAGAGTACTGGTTATAAAGACATTGCTCAGGAAGTTTTAACTACCATCGTTAACATTCCTGTTTTGGTTACTGCCCCTCACTTTGTTCTCAGCACGTTTCATTAGTAATCAGTACATACTCACCATCGCTCACAAAGTACTGTTGAATAAAGACTGGTTTTTATCTATTGACAGATAAAGAAATGCTATTGTATCTCCTAACTTTCATCATATCAGCAGTCTCATTTGGATAAGGGAATAAATGGCCCCATTGATTTCTCCACATAAGCGATGCAGTTAATTAACTAATGTGCACGTCAGCTTCTCATTGCCACCTTCATTATTAGTAGCCATGTATAAACACACTTTCTAAAGGTCATTTCTGATCAACTCAAACAGTTCATAAATACCTAATATGTTGTAGAGACTGGTTAAGGCATTGAGGTAAAATAGTGGACCAAACAGATTTCTTACCCAGAAGGAGACATAGCTTGAGCATCTCTTATCTGAATCCCGGTGAAACAATTCTGTCTGAGAAGTCTGCTCAGCATATTGATGAGATGCACCACAAACTACCTGTAGCCAACACTGGTCATCCCATTGGGCCCATGTTTACTCTAGAGCAACGTTCAACCACTTGCCACCCATGTAGCGCTTCAAGAGTTGAATGAATAGGGCTGCGAAGTGTGGCCTCATCCACCATGTTTACCTGGCCTCTCTCCAACTGACTACCACTTCTTCAAGCATCTTGACAACTTTTATTGGTTTCAGAGAAAAAGCTTCTACAATCATTGGGGACTCAGCACGTGCTTCCAAGACTTCATCAAGGCTGGAAGCTTGATTTTTACACTACAGGAATAAACAAATGAATTTCTGTTTGACAAAGATACATTGATTACAATGGTTCCTATTTTGATTAATGAAGTGTTTGAATCTGGTTATAATGATTTAAAACTTATGGTTCAGAAACCACAATTCCTCTTACACCAACCTAATAGATCATGCACATTCCTGAATGCAATGGACTGAACTATATTTTTACAGAAGACTGAATGTCTAATCACCTTCTCCAGAAAGGATATAGGGCCATTAGGGAATCCATGTTGCTAAGAAATTTCTAAACTGCTTAAGAAAGAAGAGGCAAACATGGGCAAAGATTGCCAGTGGAGTTCACCAAAAGGAAGTCACAGTTAAGCACTCGAATAAAAGATGAATGTGGTCACTGGGGTAATTTCACTATTTTAGAATATTGTCACAAGGTTTAAAATTAATTACTAAAAAGTGTATATGTGATTAGTATTTCCCTGGCAGAATACATAAATGCCTCTCCAAATGTAAACATATGCTCAGTTCTGGGTTAAGCCATAAAACAGCTGCACTGAGAGGACGTTTTTCTTTGTAAGTTCTTGGAAACTTGCAGCCTTATAAATTTTCAACCTTCCTCAAAGCAAATCTTTGTGTGTAAATTTATGATCAAATTGAAGCGAGCCTTTCTAATGATGAATTACACTTACCCTCTGTGCTATGCGCTTTCTTTCTTTTTTTTTGCTTATGTGTGTATACGTATTTTGTGTGTGTGTGTGTCTATTTGTGTGTATCAGAAGGCAGTGTGTGTATGTGTGTGTGTGTGTGTGTGTGTGTGTGTGTGTGTGTGTGTGTGTTCTACCTTTTTTTTGCTTTGGATGGGGTTTTCCAGGCTCTACCTTCCAGAGCTAGAAATGTAGACCGCTGCCATTTCTGCCTGGCATTTTTACATGGGGTCTGTAATCTACACTCAGGTACTTCTGCTGGCGAAGCAGAGGCTTAATCCCTGAGTCATCTCCCCATCCTATGTTCTTACATTTCTCTATTTGTCTATATGCCTCATTTTTCCTCCTTGGATGTCTCTGCTTCTTCTTTTTATACCTGTCAATAGACTTGATCTATGTAAGCTCCCGCCGTCATATGCACAGATGTCAGGTGGAACCGAGCTAGAGAGAAGCCCGGGGAAGACCTCAGATGAAAGCCCATAGGAAAGTATGATCTTACTGAGTAATCTTCACAATTTGAAAGAAAAAGTAGCAATTTCTGATTGTCTTCTGTATGGTGAACATACTTGCCTTTGTTCTCTTAGTGAAATGAAGCCTTCTACCTTACTATCTCACTGCGTTCAAGCTGTCAACAGAATACCAAGTAACTTGTCACATACAGGATTCTACTTTTCATGGTTCTGGGGACTGAGGAGTCTGAGATCAAGGTGCCGGCAGGTCCAGTGACTTGTGAGGATCTGCTACTAGTCTTTAGATGGAGGCCTGCTTGTCATAAATTCCCACAGCAGAAAAGACACGAGATCTCTTGAAGGTCTCTCTTCCAGGGTACAATTCGCAGCGGCTCCTTTCTCATGACTGAGAGATTGCTCAAAAGTCCCACTTCCTAATGTCATCCCATTTGGAGTCAAGATTTCAACATGACTTTTCCCTCCCCTCCCCTCCCCTCCCCTCCCCTCCCCTCCCCTCCCCTCCCCTCTTCTCCCCTCCCCTCCCCTCCCCCTCTCTTCTGTTATCCCTCCCTTCCACTCCCCTCCCCTCGCTTGTAGGAGACACAAGCATTTAGACCAGAGCACCAGCTGATAACTCAGTCCACATCACCTAGCAAGGGACTGCGAAACCAGGATCCAGTGTACATACCTGCTTTCAAAGCCCCTGTGCTTTCCAAGGCTAGATCCTGCCCGTGTGGCTTTTCTGTAGTGACGCTATGCTCTTTCTAGCTCTGGATCTATTTCAATTCGATCACAATATTCTACTTAACTAATTTCTATTTCAGTTTTATCCACAATGAGGCTAGTTTGGAACCATAAGAAAGAAAATTCTGGAGCCTAGTAAGATGGCTCAGTGTGTGAAAGTACCTGCATGCAAGCCTGGAAGCCTGAATTTGATCTTTGGGGGACACATGACGAGGGAGAAAAGAGACTTCAGGAATTTGTCTTCTGATCTCCACACACACACGGCGTCATGAGTGTCTTCCCCCTCTCTCAAAACCAAATATGATATGTTAGAAAAGACAGAAAGGAAGGGGACAGAAGGGAAGGGGACAGAAGGGAGGGAAAGGGAGGGAGAGAAAAGAAAATGGAGGAAAGGGAGGAAGGAAGGAACGAAGGAAAGAAAGAAAAAGGAAAGAAGAAAGGAAAGGTGGAAAGAAAGAAAAGAAGGAAGAAAGAGAAAAAAGAAAAATTGAAAAGAAAGAAAAAAGGAAACTAGAAAGGAAGAAATCTTCTTGGCTCACAATAGGAAGCTCCGCATATGCTCAACTCTTCTCTTGTTCTCCTGGATTCTGCTCTCCACTTTGCCCATTCCAGAAGCACACAGTGTGCCATCCACTTAATTTAAAACCTATAAAAAGTGTCTGGGACCTCGATGGTCAAGTTAGAAGTCTTCAACATGATCTGCCTCTTTCCTTCTTCATTCACCTCATGAGCTCTATTGTTCATTCCTTCCACATTGTGCTGTAGACATGCTGAATGTTTCTGGTCCCCGTTATAACACGCTTGTTTATGTCTTCCCATATGTGTGTCCTTCAGGAAAGCCTTTCTCGACAGCTTAGGTTGTGTCCTAAGCATGTCCATTGCGTGAGTGTTGTGTCCTAAGCATGCCCATTGGAGGAGGTACGCCCTCAGAGCAGAGTGCCCACATATCACATATCACACACTGTAGGTTCAAGATGAGCAGATGTCACGAAAGCCTTCCTCCCTGATGACTGCCTGATGCCGAGATGCCTGTTACATAGCGTATGACACCCTATGCTCTGTTATTGCATTTGATAAGCATTAGATGAATTCAATAGATTCAGTAGATGAATTCATAGATTCCTATGAGTCTCCTTAGATGGGGAACTATATACATGTGTATAACAACTACATAAAAATGTATTATCAAGCGGTAGGTAACATATCGGAGTCACAAAATTCTAAGAAGTAATGAAAACCTGTAAGCAAGTTAAATTACATGTTGATATCTGCAATAAAAATTATCTGCTTGCATCCATTGTAGGGAACATTCAAGGTCGAGATCTCCGTTTCTTGAAGACGGATGCCGAGGGCATTCTTCGCAGTCTCAGTTGCAGTGTGCCTCCTCGCCAGTCTACTTGTAGGCTGACTTCTGTTGACTTTCCCACAGGGGGCAGGGATGGATCTTGTCCTGTCTCAAATTGAAATCAAAGGCAGAGATGCTTTTCATATATTTCTTCTTGTTCTTTGGAAGCCATTTAGACATTAATTAGCACATCTAAAGGGTGGGCACAGAGCTTTATCACTGTAATTGTAGCACCAAGTTCTTGACCTATTAGCAGCCTGTTCTTTCCCCACAATGAACGGGGCCCTTAGGGCCTATTAACATGTTTAAAGATTGGCAGGGCTGTATTGTTTGTGGTGGTCCCACCTGTTGTTCACCTTACACGTGTAGTCTGTCTGCCACTATTGAGGTCATCCCTCTACAAAGTGTATAGATGTCACCTCCTGTTTCTTGGTATAAGAGGTTAGATTCCAAAATCAAGGTGACTTGATTTCAGCTTTTCCAAGGTCCCCTCTTGACTCAGTCTGATTCAATTCCTGCTGATCCTACTCTGGTATACCTATCAGGATTGCAAGGTAAGTGTGCAGGCCACAGAACCCCGCAATCCATGACATAAAGAATGTTTGACATATTTTCAGGACAAAAAAGGAATCATTTTTCTTCGCGTCAATGAGGGCGCAGGGTGTTTAACATTTAAGCCAAAGGAGAACTACTCTGGCAATTGCCTCAGAAACTTGGAGCAATGTGATATTGGTGCTGCCTGGCTCGGTGAGTGGTCTGGTTGAAGGGGATGGGTTGCAAAGGGTCTTTAGGGGTGGAATAGGAAAGATCCCATGGGTAAGGAGGAGTATGACTTACAGCAGCTTCTGGCATGGGAAGCGGGTTAGTGAGGGAAGGCATTTTTGTGGAGAATCTGAGGGCAGTGGGGACCAACCAGAATGGCTTTCATCTTACAGAGCTCTGCAGCCAAACAGAGGTTTGCACTTTAGCTATGGAAGGAAGTTAAAAGTCTTCTATCTGTGTGTGACATATAATATTGCTATTTTAGGAAAAGGTAAATTTTTTGAGCCTTTCAAATGGCCTAGGCACTTCTTGGTCTACACTTCTGTTGTAATTTGCTCATATCTTCAATCAGGCAAATAATGCTAATTTTACAAATACTGAGAAAGCAGTCTTACTTTTATTCCCAGAGTACTAGTTTATCAATGAAGGAACAATGAAAATAGTTTTCATATCTCCCATGTTTGTCACACAATAAAATCATGCAATAAATATATATTGGGCAACTGATGGAATGAATGAATGAATGAATGAGCGAGTAAGGGAATAAGTGAGCGAATGAATGAATCAGTTGATCAACCATCAAGGGATCAAATGAACAATAAAGAAGAGTGACCAGGCGATTGATAGAGAAGAGAGAATAAACCATGGAGAGAAGAGGGAGGCCTGGAGAGACATGAGCTGGCTGATGCCTATGGAGCAAGTATGACAGGGATGTGTCTGGTGTGACTATGGGCACCAGTGCTGGGATACTTGGAAGCACCAACTGCTCCATACTAAGTGACAGATGGGCTTCAGGGCTGGTAGAGAGGGAATAAGAAGCAGATCTACAATGGAGGGAGCCTGACACAGATGGGAGTAAGAAATTGTAGGGAAGAAACATTGGCGAACATTCTTTCAGACATATCAGATTTATGGTGGCCCTAGATGGAATTGCTGTGCAAACCATTAGAATCTCTGCTGAAAGGTCAGAATTTGAAGAACTCACACAAACAGGAATCTGTTGAGTGTGTGTGTATGTGGGGCATTTATAATAGAACTTAACTTAAAACTTTTATCAAAATCTAGCAGTAAATAATCAAACAATGCTGTGTCATCATTTTTTTGTGGAAGAGGATATTTTAAAAATCTTCCTAATATAAAGTTGAAAGATCCACTCAGTGGTCTGATCCTAAATAGTGATTTTTTTTTCTTCCTTGTAGTCATTGGGTAATAGGTCATTTTAGATTTAGTTTTCTTATGTGACTTTTAAAAGTTTGCTATAAAAATTATAAACACATTTCAAGTAGCAGTAATGAGTCCTGATTCTATTATAAAATTGTTAAAGGAATCATTTAGTATGTGTTCTATGGTTTCTGAAATTGCCTTATCTGTTAGGGCACGATTCCAATTTTGGATCTGCATATATACCCAAGAGAACAGAACATTCTATTTGTGAAATGTGAAGATGAAAACAACTGAAACCATCCATCCTTTATGACCATCAAGCTCCTTGCTTTACAATATTATTTTCAATTACGTCCTCAAGTGACACTTCTGTTTTGTAATTTAAAACAGCGTGTTAGGTAATATATATACCTGAGAGTCGCTTAACTACATCAGAGTCAAAAGAAATAAATCCTGCCCCTTCCCACTGTAGTGCACTTATCCTGCAAATCTCTGTTAACTACATTCCGACATTATGCATATGAGAAGTGGCATTTGTGTTTTTATTACCACTTGGTTGGCACTCACTCTGTCTCTCCGTTGCCTGCTGGTTTCATCCACACAATATGTAGGGAGTGGAATCTTTCCAAATCACATCCTCTTTCTGCTTAAGTATGGGTTCGCCTGTTGCTCACTATGCAATTTGTTTTTGGATTCCAATACCCCACCCACTAGCCCAGGATACAGCAACTCCTGGGGAGAGGTAAGGCTCCCTGCAGCTGAGTGGACAGCTGGATTCCTGGGCAGACCTTTTGGTTGGTAAGGAACTGTGGCTTCCAGTGGTTCGTGAGCTCAGAATTGTGGACTCCCAGGGTCTCCACAGCCTGCCTTTGTTTTGATGTGTCCTGTGGTGTTTAAGTCTGAGGACTTTTCCCTGGATTCTAAACCCCAAACAACCTGCTTGGCTTCAACCTTCTGAGTCCTTGAGCAGATTTCTGTTTTCCCTTTTCCTGCTGATCCCTCTGGCTTTCACCCAAGGTTTAACCCTAAGACTCCCATCTGAGTCTGTAAAGAGGAAAGGTTTCCAGCCCGCGTGCACTGTATTAATAAATGAAACCCAACCTTTTAAAAATTACACTGTCAGAAAAACCCATTAGGCTGTAAAAAAGTTGAAGTAAACATTAGATTTTAATATCTACTGCTGCTTAGATTTTTCTGAGCTGAAAAATCCCCAGTGAGCGCTTAAAACTTCATTACTCCACTGAAAGGTTGTGAAAGGCTATTTAAAGGTTTTCAATTTTGTGGAAGTCTAGAGGTTATTACAGCTGGAGAGAATACAACCCCTAATATTACAAGGAATGAAAGGAATGAAATTTATGTTCTCATCTTCCCTACAGTTTAATCCAGGTCTAGTAGACACATTGGTAAAAATTAGGGCAGGCTGAAAACTTTTCTACAGGTTTGATGAAAAATAATATTTGGTTGCTATGAAAAGTAGTGCTGTCTAGTTAAGACTCAAAAAAATGCTTTATCTCTCCCTTCAATGGCCTGAAGCTATTTCAAGTGTGGCCTCTGCCTGAAACCCCATAAAGTGTTATAAAACTCAAAAACTTAGGTAAAAAGCAACAATGAGAATCCAAAACGTGAACCTCCAAGATGAGACTCTTATTTCACATTTACTATGCCAAAACCTAGGTGACTCTTCTGTCTGCTGATTTTTTATACTCATTTTTTTAAACAGATAGAATTTGCGACTTAATTTATTTTGATTTCACCAAACTTGGCTTCAGTATTATTTAACTTAAAGGATTCTTAGGCACTTAATGTACTCTCCATCCTGAATTTTGTTATTTCAAAGACCCAGTTGATTTTTTTTCTCCAGCTAGTCTACCACTGTAGAATGAATGACTTTGTGTACTGCCGTTATCTAATTGTTCTTCCATCCATCCATGTTTCTCCCTCCCCCACGTATCTCACTTATTCTATATCATCTATATATCATCTACCTATGTACATATCTGTCTTCTCTCTGTCTCTATCATTTATCTAATCTACCTGTCTATCTTCCATCTATCTATTTGTCTCATATATCTTTTTCTATTGATCTACTTGTGTATCAGGCATCTATCTGTCCAGCTCCTATCATGTCTTTTATTTATTATCTATCATCTATCAATCTATTATTAACCTATCTGTCTATATCTATCATCTCCTTATCAATCATCTAAATATCATATAATCTCTCTACATCTATCTATCACTCTATCACTCTATCACTCTATCACTCTATCACTCTATCACTCTATCTATCTATCTATCTATCTATCTATACGTCCATCTCTGTCTGTCTGTCTGTCTATCTATCTATCTATCTATCTATCTATCTATCTATCTATCTATCATGTCTAGCATTATGGTAAGAGAGTCACGAGTAGACTGCAAGTTGGAGTGGGTTTATAACTTAACAAACTGTAGCATAAGACAGAGTGATGAGTGCTTTCCTGGAGATGAAGCCAGGGAGGAAGGAAGATGCAGGAAGGCTTACTTAGCCTCCTTGCCTGCTGGGAAGATTTCTTTGTGGAAAGTTTTCAATCTGGACAAATGAGTCAAGACGAAAATGGAAAAAGGGAGCACCAGAGAGGAAATGATATACTTATTCATGCATAGGAGTACTTTAGGGTAGCGTTTAGTTCAGGTAGGGTTGTTATGGAGGTAAGTTTGAAAAAATAGTTTGAATGAATGGTGAAAGATGTCTGCTGAGGGGAACATCTGGTTAGAGAATTTCATGACATTTTATGACTGTAAAAGCCAGGATACAAAATGTATTTGTAAAGCATTGAAAATTTAAGAAAAGAAAAACTACTCCAAAATCATCTGTAGTTTCACCATTCTGTAGAAATAACTGCTAATATTTGGGTATTTAGGCATATGTCATTCTGCTCTTTCATTTGTGCTTTTTTTGGGGGGAGAGTAACAATTGAAATCACATCATATTCACAGTTCTTGGTTGGTACTTTTCAAATAACACTACAAATATGATTATAGGTCATCCTCCTCTATGGTCATGCTATTAGTGATTACATCACAACCATTTACCATTAATGCAAACCATTATCTAATTGATGGGTTCTATGCTATTTTTAAGTTTTGAGATCACAAGCAGTGCTGTGATAACCATTTCTTCGTGCATTTCTAAGGAAATGCTTATGAAAACATTAGTGCAGCATTTGATTCAAATATGACTTACTATTAGATGTGGAACTAATAAGGAAATAAGCAGAAATAACTTTAAGTCTCAGATCTCTTTTTCTCTCTCTCTCCTTTCCTCCCTCCCTTCTTCCCTCCCTCCTTCCCTCTACTTGTCTATCTACATGTTTAAAAACAGTTTTGCTGATTTATACATGTGAAAATCATGGAATTTACACCCTCGTTTCGCTGGATCATCACCCATAGCAAACATCACAAAAACAACTTTTTTAATTTAGCCATGAAACATAGCCTGCATTTACATTTTATAATGATAATTTATATTTCTTTGAGCAAAAATGATGCCAAATGTCAATTCAATAAGTACTGATTTTTTTTGCATTCTCTCTTATGTTTTCATGTTCTGTGCCATCGTTTGGAAAGAATTCTGAATATCCTACCAGAGAACTAGGATTTTATACACTCAGCAGTAAGGGCAAAGCTGTCCAAGTTTTTTGCAGCTGCACAAAAGTAACCTTTGCAGTAAATCACCCATTGCTCTTTGATTATTAACTCCATGCATTTATAATGATATTCACATATGGTTTTAAGAGGATGTTGATGACTATAATAACATGATAAAATAATAATAGCTGCTATTTATTTAATGCCTTTTATGTACCAGTGTTATCCAGGCAGCTGCAGGATTATTTTAATTAATCCTCTCAACACTTCAAGACAGGTATTATAATCTCTGCACCAGAGCTGAAGTTTAAGAGTGTTCATTACTCATCGTTCCTCCTCCTAATTCTGTCCACTGGAGAACAAACATAGCACTACTCACCTGTAATAAGATTTCCAGACAACCTTAACACCACGTGTGGGATTTGCCATGTGATTTATTTAAGTGCTTAATCCTGATGCCTGTAAAATATAAATAACTTGTGTGCTTCAAATACATAACTGCAGAACTGATTTAATAAACATTATTATCATTATCATCCTTATCATCATCATGAAAACTATCTCATAAAGGGAGATGATTTAAAAGACAGCCTCTTTGAGATAGCTTAGCAATATCATTAAAATATGGGATAATACATTTTCTGTAATTCTGTTAATGACTTTTCCCTTGGTCCTTAAGAAAAATTTTATGGTCTATTCCAAACTAAGAGAGAATGGAAACCTATGATTCAAAAAGTACCAAAAAATAGGTAAAACAGAGATGAAAATGCTGAATTGTAAGTTGCTCTTCAGCATTCTTCATCATTGCACTCAAAACTGCACCTGAGCTTATCCAAGGGATTACAGCTGGACATACAGTTGAAACTTGTCCTCACAGAGAAAGCAAGACATGCAAATAAGCCAATTACTTTCTTTTAGATTTTACAGCTTAATATGACTCTTCATGGACAGCTACAAAGAAACCTCAAGGAGCAGTAGAGAAAAGAGCTCCGATGGAGAAGGTGTATAATCTGAGATTTGATGGGTGAGTTTCAAATAGTTCATCCTCCATGATGAAGGAGGGTCCTGCAACAGGAAAGAATGTGAAAGGTTTGAGCAACTGAGGAGGTCAGTAGAGCTAAAATTCAGGTTTGGCTGCCAACAAAATGGAGAGGTAGAAAGTAGCTAGAGTATTTAAGAACTTGAGGGATATTAACTTTTTAATTTTATCCCAATCCACTGAGAAGCTCATGATTTTTTTATATAGCAGAGGAGTGACATGGTCCTATTTACACTGAAAGAAGCTTTATTTGGCTACTTTCAAGTGAAGGACCAGATGGAGAAAAGAAGATGGAGAGAGGCCAGTTAGGAGATAGGGAAGTGAAAATGACTTGCTATATAGTATTCAAGTTGGGAGATATTTGCCATAGAGATATTTATGTTATGAGACCCTAGAGGGCAAAGACACCATCCATAGAGCATGGTATAGGTTGAACAGGGAGGAGTTACGATGTGGGACTTACACATGGTGGAAGCAATCTTAGCTTTCAAATAATAGAAGGGCCTCTCTGATTGGGATAAAGAGCAAACAGAATTAAATGGTAAGAACACACAACAGACAAGCCCACAAAGGACCAATAAAATAATGATTTGAATATTTGAAAAGATAAACAAAATGAACAATCTTTTAGCTAGACTAAGAAAAATATAGAAGTCTCAAATAAATGAAATGAAAAGGGAAGCATGAAAACTGATATTAAGGAAATATGAAAGACTGTAAAAAACTGTCATAAGCAATGATACACCAACAAATTGGCTAATCTAGAATAAGATAAGAGAGCAAACTACTGGATATATACAAAATAATAAAATCAAATAAAGAAAAAATAGAAAATTTAAGCAGATGGGTAACTGATAATATGATTGTCATTGTCCAAATTTGAAACATTAGCCCCAGGCTCATATGTGGAGCACTTTTGGGGAGGTGGAACCTTGAGGACATAGATCCTAACTTGTGGAAGTAGGTCACAAGAGAAGGGCTTTTTAAAGGTCGTGCTTCATCAGATGTTTTGGTCAGAGCCAACAAAAGTCACTAAGACAGAAATAGAATTGATGGGATGGAGAGATGACTCAGGGGTTAAGACTCTGCCTCACAAGCAGAATGTCTGAATTTGGATCCCAGGTCCCATGTAAAAACACCAGGCAGAATCTTGGACTGCTAGCATCTCTGATCCTGGTGGACAGAGCCTGGAAAATCCCAGAAAAAAGGAGGTAGAAGTAATCCAGGATGATTCCTGAAGTCATCCTTGGTCCTTTACAGGGGCACACAATTCCTTCTGATACACACACACTCATACACACACACACACACACACACTCACCATCATACATGTACACACACACACACATAGACACATACACACACACACACATCCATGCACACACACATGCAAAATAAAGTCATTTTTTAAAAAAGAAAATAGAATTTGTGATAAATATTCTCTCTTTCAGTTAGATGTAGATGACAACTTTACAATTGAACTAGGTCTTTATGTTTATGAAGAATTAATTAGGTAAGGCAAACCTCTGAACAAGTTTGTAGGAAATTATCTAATTACTGTTGAAAACACAGCTCAGAAAGGGCAAAACCATTCCCTGGCCAGGTGGATAAGATAGAGAGAGATGGTCAATGTTTTGGCAGACTAGTAACTACCAAGTTAGAGATTATGGCCCTCTTTTGTGGATATGGTGTGGCCAGTTCTGTCGTCTCATTATATTGTTATGAACTCTCCAGTCATAATAATGGAGTTTAACACAGAGAATTAAGATAAAATAAAAACTCTTCTTTACTTTAAATTGCTTGGATCATAAATTCATTACACAACTGAAAGATACAACTAAGGCAATTTTGTCCTAAGAAGTGGGGTATTGCTGTGAAACCAAGAAGTTTTTGGTGTAGGAGTAGTGTGGTCTCACTACTGATAAACTTGATGATGCTGTTTTGTGCTCTTTGAACTCTTTTCTTTAAGAATGACGAAGTTTAAAGCTTTGGAGGCAGAGCTTAATGGGCCATTTGGAGAACAGCAATGTTGAGAGAGATGCAGACTTTGAGGCCTGGTTTGTGGTGGTTTACAGAGGGGCAAGGACTTTGATGACATTGATTTGAAGGCTAACGGACTGATTTGTTGGTTGGAGAGCTAGCTCTATTGGCAAACTTGAAGTTTCAGCCTCTGTAGCTATTAGAGAAGTCAATGTTATTAGGGGAAAAAACCCCTACACTTCGTACTAAACAATGGGAGAAATGTCTTGAGGGCAGATCCTTACCCTGTAGAGGCTCCATTTTGTGACATAATCTAGACTCATTTAGAGGAAGAAATCCTAATGTGAAGTTTTTTTTCTGCTCTTCCAAAGTGGCTACTAGAAAAACACCAAATGAGTCAGGGTACATCTCTACTTCACAAGAGAACTTGACAGCATTGTCCAGATAGTACTGGCTTGGTTGCAAGATTTCCTTAGTGTAGCACCACTCACATCCCTTAAGTTGTTCGACTTTGGGTATTCTCTCACAGCAATAGTTAAATGTAATCATTAAAGGAAGTGAGTATGGAGTTCCTCTGAAAAGACTAAAAATAAATGTACCACATGATCCAACTGTAACTCAAACTCACATCAATACAAGACTGAGGAGCTCATGGACTTGTGCGATAGATGTAGAATTCCTGCAAATAAAGGCCAATTTTATATGTGTAGTAGAAAGCCTAGGATGGTGGAGATGCCAGAACCATAGGAGAAAAGGAAATATATTCAGCTTATGGTACCAGAGGGGAGAAACAGTCATTCACAGTGGAGGCAACATGGCTGGTGGCTGAAGCTGTAGGTAGGCTAAGTCACTGCAAACATCTTGGAGTCTCTATTCTTCCAAGTCTTCTGTTCTGTGATTCCTTTTATGTGGTCTGCTACTGGGAGGCTCCAATTAGATCTAGGGAGGTTGAGATCAGATTAGGGCTAGTCTTTGTATTGTAAATGTACTGATCTAGATAATTGCTTCAGGTGGTCTCAGTTGATCTTAGTTAATGCCAGGTATGGTCAAGTTGACACCCAAGATTATCACGGTTCCCTAGTGGATAATCTATGTTATGTACTGCTCCCCAGCAATATATACAAGTTTCTTTTCTCTGTATCTTTTCTAGAATTTGTTGTCTTATTGATTTCCCTTTCGAATGGAGTGAAATGAATTCCCCATGTGAGATACATAGGAATTCTCTAAGCACGCCTCTGGGTGTATCTGTGAAGGCATTTTTAGAGATTATTAGATCCTGAAAATGAATGATTTAATATATAGTGGATTTTAAATTTTCAACAACTTTTGGGAGGTGTCAGAACTGTTAAGGGTGGAGCCTAGATGGGAAAGTAGGTGACTATGGGCGCATGCTTTCAGGCTGCGTCTTGTCTTTCCCTCTCTTTATTATAGCTTCATTGTACTTCCTGTTCATCATGATGTGAGCTGCTCTACCTCGCTCTCACTGTCAAGATGGACTAAAACTTCTGAAACTGTGAGCAAACTAAATCATAACTTTTATAACTTGTTACCAAAGAGTCTTGGTCACAGAGCTAAGAAATCTAAGTAACATAGCATATTAGCAGAAAGAGGGATAAAAAAAATCTAATAGTCATTTAAATAATTTTTCATGATAAAAATATATAACCCCGAAACAAGTTAGATATAGAGGAGATATACCTTAGCATACTAAAGATTGTTTAGTCACAAAAGTAGCATAACACTGGCACAAGAACAGGGATCCCAGAAATAAGCATACTTTTATAGTCAACAGATTCTATTTTATTTTTTACAAAGGTCCTAAGAACACTTGATAGGAAAAGGAAAATCTCTTCAAAAGATATTGTTAAGAAAATTGTATATCCATATGAAGAAGAATGAAAAAGGCTGTCTGTCTTCCATAGGCTGAAAATATCAACTCTGTATGGATGAAAGATTTAGATGTGAGACCTGAAACTATGAAACTACTGGAAGATAATAAACGGTAAATGTTTCAGGACATTGTCCTAGGCAAAAATCTTGTAGGACTAGGATCAAAGAAATACGGGCAACTAAAGAAAGAGTAAACAAAAGATATTTTTACATCAAGGCAAACCCCTGCATAGAAAAAGAAAAACAAAGCAGTAAACTACCACACCCAAAACAATCTACAGAACAGGGAAAACATTATCTAAAGCTGTACATCTGGCAAGAGGGTAACACTCAGAATTTATAAAGAACTTAACTCAGAAAACGAAACAAGCAAAACAAACCAACAGCATTATTAGCAACAACCCCTCAATAATCCAATTTTTAAAATGGGTAAAGACCTAAGTAGATACTTCTCAAAATATGATAAACCAACATTATATGAAAAGTGTTCAGCATCATCAGTCATGAGGGAAATGTAAATCAAAATTACAATGAGATGGAACCTAACATGCTTGAGTAGCAAAAGCACCCACACAACAAAGGAGGTGGTGGTAAGAATTAGATCAAAAGAAACTGTGTGGCAGGAAATGTGAAGTTGCATAATTATCTTGGAAAAACAGCAAGGTAGTGTCTCAAAGAAAATGTTAGAACTATCATATGTTCCAGCAATCTTTACCAGGGATGAAATTAAAATGTCTAACAATTATCTTAAAAAATGTTCCACTTCCTTCGCCATCAGGGAAATGCAAATCAAAACTTCCCTGAGATATCATCTCACCCCGGTCAGGATGGCAAAAATCCACAGTACAAACAACGACAAATGCTGGAGAGGATGTGGGGAGAGGGGAACTCTCCTACATTGTTGGTGGGAATGCAGGCTCATACAGCCACTCTGGCGAGCCGTCTGGAGATTCTTAAAGAAATTAAAGATTGAAATGCCATATGACCCGCTATCCCACTTTTGGGAATAACCCCCCAAGCAGCAGAGGTTCGCCTCGATAGCACAAGCTCGACCATGTTCATAGCAGCACTGTTTACAATAGCAAAGTCATGGAATCAACCTAAATGTCCAACAGTTGACGAGTGGATAAGGAAACTGTGGTACATCTATACAATGGAGTACTACTCAGCCATCAAAAATGATGAATTACTGGAATTTGCTGGGAAATGGATGTCATTAGAAAGAATTATATTAAGTGAAGTATCCCAAACCCAGAAAATTAAGCGCCGTATGTACTCCCTAATAGGTGGCTCCTAGTACCAAACTCGCCCAGCCCACATTGGGACACTCAAAAGTAAACCTATGTAACACAGTAATTGCAAGGATTATGAACAAGAGAGATGGGTTAGGAGGGCCACACCAGAAACAAGGAGAGAGGAGACCATGTTACAGCAGAGAAAATAGGCCTCCATCAAGGTCTGCAAGTAAGTAATGAGAAACCTGGTTAAGTTCACAGACGTTCTTTCCTGATCTCACCAGAAGGGGAGGGCATATAGTCTAGCAGATAAAAAGTAAACAGTTTGCAAATGGGTGATGGACCCCTCCCTCAGTGAGGTTTCCTACTCTTATTGCATCTACCCTTGAATGTGCTATTACAACAAGACTCCAGTTTAACAGCTTTTTGTCTCTGGCCAGGGGGTGACATACAGTGCCCAGCAGAATGGAGTGAAGGGAATTGCAGGAGCAGCAAAACTGCAAAAGAAAATCAACAAACCACAATCCAGAACTTCAGAGACTCTATATCAATCACATAGAACTAGGACAGCCTAATCTCTCCCCATCCTGGAGCTCAGGGACATTTGCGGAAGAGGGGGCGGTAAGATTGTAGGAGCAAAAGGATGGGAGGAGCAACGATTTGCAAGATTCTCAACAATAGTTGGGGCCAAAGCAATCATAATGGAACTTTGCATGCCCTGCGCAATGTCCAGCGCACTGTTGCCCTCATAAAGTCTAGCATCTGTTAAGGGCACCGAGACCCCTGGAGGCAAGGGATTGACAGCCATAGTAGTAATCTTATGCTTAAGGGGAACAAGAGAAAGGGCTTATGGACATGCCACTGGGTCCTTATATGTCATCGGAGAGGAGGACCCAGTGGAGAGTTAGGTGCACACAATAAAGGACTCTCTGGGAATTGGGGGGGAGACACTGGGGGAAGGGGAGGGGGGAGGGAGGGAACTGGTAAAAAATTTTAAAATGTATAATTAAATTTTTAATAAAAAAAAAAAAAAAGAAGCCGGAAAAAAAAAAAAAAAAAAAAAGACCCAAGGAAATGAAATCTGCGCATCAGTGAGTTATCTCCATTCATGCTTATGGAAGCACTGCTTAAGACAGTCAGGTTATGAATCACCTTAAATGTTCATCAATGGAACAGCAGATAATGGAAATATGTTATATATACGCACAACAGAATATTATACATCCCTAAAATGAAGTAATCTTTTCATTTGCTATAACATTGGTAGACCTGGCAGTATTATGACCAAGTAGCATAAGGAAATTACACAGAAGTACACAATGTCATATGTGGAATTTTAAAAGTCTGATCCCATGAATTTCCAGAAAAGAACAGTTGTTATAAAAAGAATAGTTGTTACCTGCTGGGGAAAGTAGGGAAGAAAGGAAGATGGAGAGAATTTGGTCAGTGAGTGCAGCATCCCAAATACATGGAATAACTTCAGGTGTTTTGTGAAACAGCAGGTAAATACAGTTAGCAATAATGTACTGTATATCTCATAGAAGAATGGAGTCTAACTATATGTTTCATAAAGAAATAATAACATTTATAATAGTAGCTTATTAACCTGACTTGAAGATTACCCAATAAATACATGAATCAAAACATTAAATTTACTCCCGGAGATTATACCACCTCCAAATAGCTTATTAGCTGGGAGGCAAATTTTGAATATATGGGATTTGGGGGAACATTTAAGATTTAAAACATCTTAAAGGACTAAATATTTTCATGTAAAAATACAATATCAAATTTGTAGAAAAAAAATCAAGAGGGGCTTGTGAGATAACTCAGTGGATAAGGGGCATTCTTGCAAACCTGGTAACTTGACTCTATCACTGACAGCCCACATGGTGGAAGGAAAGTTGTCCTTTGACCTCCACTCATGCACCACTGTGTGCATGTTTTCTCTCTTTCTCTTTCTTTCTCTATCTATCTATCTATCTATCTATCTATCTATCTATCTATCTATCTATCATCTATCTATCTGTCTGTCTATCCATCCATCTTCCAAATAAATAACTAAATATAAAAAATCATGCATAACGGAATAATGTGTATTTCAAAAAAAAGCAAAACAAGTCAAAGAAAACTCAATTAATTTGACTTTATCAAATGTGACTATATCAAGAAGGAAGTCTTTAATATAGCAAGGGAAATGTACTAATTGATGCTTATGTTCCATCCATACATTATACAGTTCCAGAGATTAGCAGACAAAGGCTCATGAGCCAAAGATGTTTCAGTAAGATTTTATTTAGCACAGCCTCTTTGTGTGCTAAAAACAAAAAACCTAAGTTATTTACCATTACTTTTTAAAAAATGCATTTGCTAACTCTGCTTTGAGTAATTTAGTACACATTTCTGAAATTTGCAATATTAGATTATCTATATTAACTAGCAGCTAAAAATTTCTAACTGTGATTTCTTTATATTCTTGTTTATCATGATTACTTAATACTAATTCTGCAAAGGTTTATCAAGACTGACTGTATGCACTTTAAGTGTCAAGTGTATTAATAGTTCATAGTTCTATAGCTGAATGTTTTTAATCTGCCCTGACATCACTTAAATAGCAATTGAACACAGACATGCTTCTCTAATATGTATTATCTCATGCAGCCATTCTACATACTATAAGCTCCAAATGTAATTCACACTTTCTGTAAGTAGCAGAGCTGGGAATTGAGCCAAAGGGTCTAAGCTCAATGCTCTGTCATTGTCATACAATCACTTTTCCTGTGATGGAATTTCTAGGAAACTTACAAATCAGGGCAGAAACAGATAAAAAAAATCATGTAATGTGAAAATACTACCAAGGAGATAGTGTTGAAAGGTGTTAGGAGTATGGAGGCAAGGTAAAACAACTTTATTTATTTGTTTGTTTGTTTATTATTTACTTATTATTTAAGAGGGGAGTGAGAGGCTGTAGAGTGAGACTGGGAGCAAGAGAGCAAGAGCAATTGAGTGACCAAGGGAATGAGAGAATAAATGAGAGAAAAAGAGAGGGCAAGAACAGGGGCAGGGGGGGAGGAGAAAGCAAACACATTTGCATGACATGGTGCTGCATGTGGGCTTCTGGGGATTAAATTCAGGTTTCCAGGTTTATGCACAGGTGTCTTATCTGTACCTTGCCAGGCACAATAATTCTGCCATTGAAGGTCACATTTGGAGTGAGTTCTTACAGATGAGCAAAGTGTGATGGGTGGGAGGAAAGGGAGCCATTGGAAGAATGTTACAAACAGAAGCAACATGGCTTGTGCAAGGAAGAGTGAACATCTACTGTAGCCTACACCATGTGTGTGCAGGCAAAGGAAATAGAAAGGCATCCATGGCTAGGAGTTTAAAAAATACTACACCCATACTTTCCAAAACTAATAGGGACTCATTCTTTAAGAAAGGACTCTTTTTCTTACCTTAAGAATGAGAGTCTGTTTGGAAGCTGTTGACCTTTCTGAGAAATTATGTCAAGTTATGGGAGAGATAATAGGAAAGAAATCTTTACCTTGGCGCCACGGGGGAGATGTGATGTCCGTGGTCGCCTCGTGTACCGCAGGTCAGAAGCACTGAGATTGATTCTGCGGCCACAAGAAGACACAGGAGGTTTATTAGCAACAAAGTGACTGAACCTCTGTCCAGGCAAGATGATGGGAGGCACGGAGGGAACTGAGCTACACGGGACTGAACCTGTGACTTGGAGGCTGTCCAGACACAAGATGAGGAGGCTGCGATGAAGACAATTAGTAGTCTGTGACACAAATGATCATGGGACAATGTGAATTCTGTGCACAGGTGGTCATAGGCATCTGGGAAAATGTGACATATGCCCTGCAGACTGGGGCAGTGCTCTATGAAGAACTTAAGTGTTCATTTCTCATGGAAATCTGAATCACATCTATTGGAAAATTACTGATTAGTCTATATCATCCACTCACAAACTACCTATATTCTTGGACAGTGGATTCATAACCATTTTTCTGAAATGAGAATTATTCTTTTGACCTTAGAGTCAAGCAAACCCATAGTCTCATCAGTAAGAGATTCTTTATGATGGCCAAGTAGTCTTCAGTTGTTGATAAGACAGGCTTCAGGGCTACATGGCCAAACTCAAGTATTGAGTGAGAGAAGGGGTGTGTCTTTCAGAAGAGAAGTGACACGCCAGAAGCCATGATCAGTGATTCATTCCTTAACTCTGGGTCCTCATTGCTTTTCCTCTAGTATCCTCAGAGATTGGAATGTATCTGATGGGAAACATTGCTGGTTTGAGTAAGGTCAGGAGCTAATAAAATTGCTTTTCTTCTGCTTTAGACTGATTGCTATGATCACATTCGTTATATTGGGTAGGAGAAAGGAGAATTATGCCGAGAGGGAAGTAGGTGGTGGAATAAAATAGTAGAATATGAAGAGTGAGGAAAGTGTAGGGATTTTTGAGAAGCAGCTCTCAGCTTATGGACACTTTTGACAAAGTTTGATTTTATTACTTAAGCTAATATTATATGTATCACAGCTCAGATCATCTCATATCTTAAAAGAATATTAAATATTATGTCATCCAACTCCCTCCTAGGACATAAGTATTCATTATAACGTTCCTGAAAAGTTATCATATATATTGTTTTGCACCCCTCCAATAATAAACATCTCTTGACTTCTGAAGGGAAGCTGCTATTGCTAACGCTGAGATGGAAGTTTTGTTACGCGACTCCTTATGTGAAGGCCTGAGCAAATCCAGTGCTTTTCTGCAGAACACATGTGGCACCATTGTTGTGCCCACATTTTTAAAAAATTTTTTATTTATTCAATTGTGCGTGTGTGCGTTTATGTGTGTATGTGTGTGTGTAGAACCATGGGCGAATTCGGGAACTACCATGGACGTCTCCACCTCCTTGTTTACTCTGCCTCGGGATTCACAGGCTCGGCCCTATCAGGACCAGAAACGCAGGCCGCCCCCGCTTCTGCCCGGTGTCTATACATGGGGTCCAGGATCCGAACTCAGGACCTTATGCCTGCAAGGCAGAGGCTTAACCCCTGAGCCACCTCTCCAGCCCTGTTGTGCCCACATTTTGCACAGGGGCTGGTGGAGTGTGAAAGCCTTCAGAGAGAACGAGTGTTCATTTCAATCCCAATGAGAGATACAGTGTAGCTCTTGCCAACTCCCTTTGTCTCCCTGTATTTGATTTTGTTCTACAAGTGATAGGAAAGTCCTCGTTTTGACAGCTCCTTACAGAAATGAGTACATCCTAGTTGTCAGCTCTTGAAATTCCAATTACGAATTGTTCTTTTAATAACACTGTGCTTTTGCCTTACTCAGAATACTTTTATCTGGTTCTCTCAGATATTGCTATAATAAAACAAGTATGTTGTTACCGTATGGATTTCCTACTATCAGAATGATAACCACCAAAAACATGATCAAGTTGCTGATTCTTAGGTAGTATACTTCCTGCTATACTAATCTTCACGTAGCATGTCTTCCTTCCAAACTTTCTGCTCCCCAATGATGAACACTTTAAGTTTTCTAGAGACATCTATGTTAAAGGCATACTTGAGGTTGCTTCTAGAGTGTCAGATGCTTGCTAAGGAGGCCTGGGTTGGCTTGAGAGAGCATGTGTAGAAAACTTAATCCTTGCAAATATGTCCTTGCTTGGGAATGAAATGCCAACCTCTCTTCAATTTTTACCATTTCCTGGCTATTAGTCTTTATTGTATATTAGTGGTCTGTAACTATTGTTAAATGTTATGATCCATTTGCTGAGATCGTGCAAATTTTCTCAGCCCTTCTTTTCTCCTGACATTACAAGCCTTTCCTCCCACTGGGAGTCAATTTACTAAATAACGCCTCTTCTCTTAAAAATTCATTGCATCTTAAACTTGTCCACATGGAATGCAACTCTATTCAGAGACTAGTAAGTGGAGGACTGCTGTCAGAGGCAGAAACTGAAAAAAAAATAATGTGGCAATGGTAACCCAAGCATCTCGTAACTGTGTCATGCCTTTGGTGATGTCACATGCATCAAACAGGACTAGTGAGATACAAGTAAAAGTGTACTCAGGACTAATGCTTTCCCCCACTATCCTTGATCTTTCTTACTAGTGGTCTTCTTGTGAGAATGCGATGCTTGATGTGATGCACACCACGGCTAATACACTACTGAGGGAAGAAGAGAAAAATCCAAATGATCCTATTTCCCAATGGCATCACAGAGATGTATCTGTTAGCAGCTGCTGAGTAAGTCACATTTGGGTTGTGTTTAGGTTAGAAAGTCTTCTCGATTTAGCTTGTTCCTCTCAAATCAACCAGGAACGGTGCTCTGCAGAGTCAGGAAAGCAAACACCTGAGATGCTTGCTTCTATTCCACACGGTCTTTCATCCTCCAGCACCTGAGCGTGGCTAGGGACAAGGCAAGATTGAAAGTGGACGTCTCTAGAGGCACACTGCTTCTGGCGCATTCTCTGATCTCAGGCAACATGCATAGCATTCCGGAAACAATGGATGAAAAGTAGCCTTGGCCTCTTGCTGAAGGGCACAGACAAAGAAATATGTCCATTTATTTCCATCTACCACAAATACCAAGATGACTGTAGGATCACCTACCTTTGGACTTCTTGCAATATAGCAGATAAATGTCTTTGTCTTAAAGCGCCGGGAGGCACTTTTTGTTCCTTTCTGCTAGCACACTCTAAAGGATTTAATTCTCCGTCCAGCATTCCAACAGCTGACCCTCAAGCTGAGGAAGCAACTTTCACTATAGAAAAACAAATTGCCAGTTAAACTGTTTAATCCCCAGAATGAAAGCACTCTGCATGCTGCTTGGCGTGTGTCTACATGTTGAGACGATTTGCTTTTTGGTCAATATTGCAGAAAACTGGCATTTCTCAGGCCTATGACTGATTTCCACGTTCGACTGTCTGCCAGGCGGCTTCTGTGAAAGGTGAACTGGGCAATCGCACTTCCAGACAGGAATCGGTGAAATTTCCTTCCTCTGGATTCTCTAAGCTGCAAATGATTCCGCATTGGTTTCCATGCAGCCATTTGTGGATTTGTCCAATAGCAAGACTCAGAATGATCCGAACTACAGTATGTTCCTTCGTCTGTCTATGGTCTCCTCTTCCTGAGGCACCTTCCCCAGCTCCAGCATCTGCTACCCTGTATGGTATTCAGCAGGTACCTAAGAAATTTTATACTTGCACACAATACTTGTTCAACTCTTAGCAGCTAATGAGTGATGTAGGTGCTGGGAATTGAATTTGGGCCCCCCGTTTTGAACACGGGCCAGGTATGTTTATCTGTTTGCTGTTCTGTTCTTCCTTCACCCTGCTTTTTTTTTTCTTCTTCTTCAAATATCTCGTCTTAAAATTCAGTAATCCCGAGGAAGACTAAGAGGTCTCTAAGCAATTTAAATTTCATCATGAATTTCTGCCAGAGATGTTAGCATGTAATATTTTTCTTGTTAAGTCAAGAACTTTCAACTTTTTAATTAATGAATTATGGTTTCACCTTTGCATATTCCAATTGCTAGCATGATTGACCTTGGGCTTTAGGCCCTTATTACTTAACATTAGAGTTACTTGCACAGAAACATCGAGATTCCACAGCAGCCCATCTCATAAACAGGAAAACTAGCAAGTGAATGCTGGGAAGACAAGTTAGTAACTTTCGGGCTGGTGGTATACACAGCACGGACGCAGCTGGTTGTGTTGATACAGGTTGGTTGATTCTTATACTGGAATCCTCAGAACACTGCACAGAACTCAGAAGTTGCTTATTTCTGGAGTTTTCTATTTAATATTTTTGGATGGCCACTGACATTAGATGATTAAAACTATAGGAAGTAAAACTGTGGGAAGAGGGGGTCTGTTATGTACTCCTACTATGCTGCTCTGATCATAGTGAGCCCCTTCTCTAAAAATCCTCCAAAAATCTTAGATTCCACATCTCCTTCTCTTTTTTTCCTTTAGCCTAGAAAGGTTATATTGCTTTTTACTTTTATTGCTAGAATCAAATAATATCTCTTCTCTCATACATGAAGAAATAATTACTTTGCTTATTTTGTTCCCTGTTACCCAGAGCTCTGCTGGGGTAGTTCTTTAAATGCTTAATCCTTTTATCACTCTGCTAATCTTTTTTTTTCTACATTGACAGAATACCATAAACCAGGCAATGTATAAAGAATAAGTATTAACTTGGCTCATTGTTGTGATGGATAGGAAGTCTGAGAATATGGTCCTGGCTTATGGGGAAGGCCTTCATGTGGCATCACATCATGGATGTGATGGAGGAACAGGAGAGGACAAAAACCAGAAAGCAAGAGAAGGTCAAACTGTTTTCATGACAAACACGCTCTGGACAGAATTGACCCACTCCTGTGATAATAACATTAATCTACTTACTCAGTAGGGAAGAACCCTCAGGAACAAATTGTCTCCTGCTAACACTGTTGCACTGGGGACTAAGTTTCCAACACACACACCTCATGGGGAACACTTAAGCCATAGCCACCACCAAAGTCATAGTCCTTTGCCAATAGATCTCTGTGGTTTATAAGCTCCCTTGTAGGCTGGCACCATGAATTCTTCTGTGAGACCCTACTAAGATGCACACAGTAGGTGCTCAGGATGGAGCTGTTAAAGCTGTTTGCTTAATTGAGGGAATTCAACCTGAAACTTCTGAAAACCTGGTTAGCGCTAATAACATATGCATCTGGGACACATGCAAAGAAAACCTCAGTAATAGGTATAAATGACAAAAAAAGTGCTTTTCTGGCTACGATCTCTGCCTAAGTACTTTAGAATAACTGAAAATTAAAGGCTTTGCTGCTTGTTTTGTTGAATAATACATCTGCAAACTAGAAAACTGCATGTCTATCTTATTTACCAGCACAAATGCCCATTTGCTCACAGACATAGCTGTTTGCAAGCAAATTTTGTTCCCATGCAAAACAAATGTAAATTTGGCATTAAACAAGTGCCAATTATTTCCTGAATGCAGAAGGGAAAGGAAGGGTGATTTAGCAGAAGGCTCTGGACCAGCAAGCAGAGAAGGCGGCCTAGCTCAGCTGCACCGGGCTTTTTCATCCTAAGGAGTGAATGCTTAATCTGCTTAATTGGGTGGGCATTCACTGTCAACGAGCAGAGACCCAGTGTTCCACGTCAGTTTCCTTCCCTAGGAGATGGCTGCTGTGACCTTCCGCAGTCTCCTCCATTCGCTGTTGGAAAATAGGAAGCTAATTTGAGCTTGTTCTCATGTTTCTTTCATGCGGTGTAGAGAGTTCGTTTGATAAGCCCCATGTCAGTTTTTATTGTGAAGCCTGATTACTGTGATTAATTTTAATACTACTAGCTACCATTTATTAAGGGCCCAGGAAGTGCCAGACATTATGCAGCGGTGCTTTTGGGCTCATGTCCCTGGCCCAAGCTTTAACCCTCGGTACAGCTTTTGGGGTCACTCAGCATTGGCCCCAGTCTGTAGATCAGGTAGAGGTGCCACATCAAGTTAGAAACTGTTGAGTCCTGGAGAGAGAATCACAAGTCAGGTGTTGTCACACTAACCACATTCTTTTCCCTGAACCAGAGTCTCTCTTCACAGTTCAGGCTGCCCAGTCACTCCTGCACAACCTTAGTCCACGTCAGCTGTCCTGGAGGAAAACTCAAGAAAAGAGTCAAAGTTTATCTCATCTTTATCTCACCCCCTATGCTCAGGAGGTTGATGTCTCCCCGTTTGCAGACCTCTGCTGGACATGAGCTGGGCTATTTCTGGGGCTCCAGCTGCAATCCATGGACAAGATGCCTTCCCTTCCTTCTTTCACGCACACACGCACGCACACATACATGCACACATACACAAATGCACACACATACATGTATACACACATGCACACCCATACATACTCATACTCACACATGTGCACACATATGTGTACTCAAACACGCATACACACAAAGATTTGTGCATACACATATATGCACACATACGCACATGTAAACTTACCTGATTTATGCTCTAAATATACATATCAGGCAATATTTATAATGCAATGCATGCAATATATATGCAGTAAAAATAAAATTATTATTTCCTTGTCTCCTTTTAATCTTTGTGTCATATGCATTCACGGTGGGTGAATGCAGCATGCATGTGCCAAGGTAGAGATGTGTAGGTCAAAGCTCAGCCTCAGGTTTCTAACTTACTGTAGACAAGGTTTCTGTTGTGTTTTCCTTTGCATACTCCAGGACAGTTGAAACATCAACTTTTGGAGAGCCACCTGTCTCTGCATCCCATGTCCCTATAGTGACACTGAGATTGCGGATGCATGCAATTATGTACAGCTTTGCATCGTTTTGAGGATTTGAACTCAAGTCTTCACATATGTGCAGCAAGTGCTTTACTCATTGATTCTCTCTTCAGATCTTCTTTTCTTTTTTTTCTGTAAATAGCTACACACTCAATAAGACATATAGTGCTCCTGGATACTAGATACAACTACAGGCTGTAGCTTTCAGCAGTGATCTCTGGAGCTTTTCTGTTTAAATGCTGTATACCTGGAACTCTTCTAGAATCTTCTAGAATGAACAGAAACAAGTTCATAAACAACTGGGAACATGTAATCAATCTTCACAAATTGGAAATAATAACGATATTTACTGTGTGCCTGTCTACTGTATGCAAGGCATTTTCCTCACGTCTTTATAAATATTCACCGAACTCAATTTCCCTGGGTTTCTTTGCTTGGTTTTGTGAGGAAGGAAATCCATGAGAGAATAAATGATCTGCATCCAATGCTGATGGTGAATGTTGAACTAGGAGGTGACCACAGAAAACAAATCCAGAACGAGAGAAGTTTGCTCCATCCAGAAATCTCTCAAAGAAACTAAGATAATACAGAAATCTAATCATAAGCAAAGGTGTCTTCTGAAGATGTAGTTCTAGGAATAGGAGGCTGAATATCATCAAAATGTTAAGGAGAATGTTAAGTAAATGTGAGTGCATTAAAATCTTGGTGACAGGTGGTCTTGGCACTCATCTGAAAGAACAAGTGCCTCTTGTCTCACAGTGCTGGGTCTGCGGGCACATGACTCTGTCTTCTCCGGGCAGATGGGTAACAGTATCTTTCTCTCTTTTTCTTTTTCTTTTTGTAGTTTCAGCTATTTCAATCACTCTTGAACACTATCATTTAACATGAATTCAACATCCCAAATGACATCAACTTTAGACCCTCAGAGACTGAACTTAGGTGCTGAAAGAGTATCTCCTCTCCATTTAATTACTTGGTTTCCATGGTAACAGTGAGAAGGGGCAGGGAAAGACTATGGACCATTCTTTTGTGGGGTTTGCAATCTTCCTGCTGGTTTCATTGAAAAAGTCTGATGTTACCTAACTAGTGTAAGCTTATTCCAAATCAGTACCTTGGATATGATCCAATAGCCAGCTATGGAAAGCGAGGGATGTTGCTTTTCTGCCAGCAACACCATGGACTGGAACATTGTGTCTCTTTTGACATAATGTTATTATGAAATCACTGAAGTGATTTAATAACTAAGAGTAAATTAAGACTATAAATGTGTGCACAATGATATAAACTCAAAGCCAAATTTGTGCTTAACCTCTGATGAATGGAGCTAATTCCACAATGAACCTCGTATATATCATTCTGACTGATAATTTATCCAAGCTGTCTGACCTATGCTCTCTTTGCCTGATTTTCTAAGTTTGAACTAATATTTTTTTCTGTCTAAAAATGACCTTAAGTCTATTTAGAAGGGGAAAAAAGCATAAAGAAGTGATTTAAAATATAATTATGTATCTCATTGTTTCCTATCAATATTTCTTTACCTGTCCTGGGCTTCGGTCATTTTTCAGCCAAGGTCCTGTTTTCCTCAGGTATAAGGATTATTTTTCTTGACACTAAATAAACTGTTAGGAATTGAGGGAAAGAACGTGCTTAAATTACTTGCTGTTGGTGTCTAGGTCTACTCAAATTCTTAGTCTGTGGCCTGAGAGAAGCAAATGCTAGCAAGGGCAAGTCAACCCCCAAGCTCAGAGAGCCAGGACCAATTAGCTAGACGTTAACTGGGGGCCAGAGTCACAGGTCAAGATAAGAATTGCAAAATTGAGTCAGGTAGAGTAAAAATGCACGTCTTCTAAAGAAAATGTTCCGAAAGTCAGAGAAAAGGTGCAAGAAAGACAAAGTGAGGTTTTTTTGTTTTTTTTTTTTTTTTTCTGGGCTTTCTATTATGGCATGTATATACAATTTCCTTTACCATGGAAACCCATTTTTCTTGTTTCCTGGGGCTTCTTGAACTTTCTGGTAACATTATATCCAAGTATGCTTTTGCCTTCTGACTGTGACTTCTCCCTTGTGACTCCCTACAGTTTCCATACACTTCTTCTTCTCCAGCTTTTGGTTTTCAAAACGGGTCTCAGGTAGTCCAGGCTAGCCTCATATTCCCTGTGGAGCCAAGGATGATCCTTCTAACCACACCTCCCAATGTTGGGACCACAGATGTGAGCCATCCTATCTCTCACTTCTCAAGCGTTTCAAGGTTCACCCAGGTGCAAGGTGATGTAGCAGGAAGGGGTGATTTGTCTCTGGGTTGCAAAGCTTTCAGTCCAAGAAGCTGCAGTCCGTAAGAATAGATCAAGTTTTCCAAAGGGGTTCCAATTGAGCTTTGTCTCTCCCTAACCTCTGTGGATGACACATGAAAGCACTCATTGAAAAGAAACGCTTTTCATTCCCAAACTGGCCCCGAGCAATTTCTATGAAACGGTTGTCATTTTTCAACAAATGGGCTCAGCATCCCTCGTAACATTAATAAAATTATGCAAAGGGGATGCTTTCAAAGTCTGCTGGTAATTTCCTTTTTCTCTTTTAAACATCAAAAAGAACCAGTTCCTTACACTTTTTTTAAGACATGCCACCCATCAGGCCTTACTCAGAAAATCTCACAGCTCTAGATTTCTGTCCCAATGGAAGCAGGCAACATCTTAGTTCATCCATTCATTTGTCGTCTCTATACCCACAAGAACCATTTGGTGTAAAATAAGATGTAAAGGGTGTGGTTCCACTTCTTGAATAACTTATTAAAAATTAAGACACTACTTCATGTCAGTTGCCATTCTAGACTTGAAGAATTGAAAGACCACCCTAGGAGTTGGGAATGTGGCTTGCTGGAAGAACAGTTAATTACCAAGAACAAGGTCCTGGGTTAATTCTAAGTAAGACCAAAAATGATGACCTGTCTAAGATCATCGGGGAAGCATGACCTGAATAAAAGATACGATGGAGGTCTAAATGTGGTGTGTGGAGAGAGTGGAGACTTGATACAGGAGAGTAGCTGACTGTACCTTTTCAATCTAAGCAAACAAGTTATCTAACTTTAAAGGTAAGGGGAGTGGGCAGAAGCTTAAAGAACAAATAAGTCACAATTTCACTAGAAGACGTAAGCCATTTGAAGAAGTATGATGAGAGGAGAGAAAATGCAATGCATTTGAATGACAAAATCCACACCAGATACGGTTGAGAAAACATCTTGTCTGAACAGTGATTTGGGGGTCATTTGGAAAGTCACTACCTGAAACTGTTCTCCTAGAGTTGGGAACTCTAAGGGAAGGCATGCAAATAGAATTTAACAGAATTAACAGTGGATTCTGGCATGGGATGATCATTCTAGTATCAGATTACCTGCCACACCTACACAGTGTCCTAGGAGGCTCACACTAGTCGGTGTTCTCTGGTAGGTGAAAACATGTAACAGTTCTTTCCATAGGTAGGAAGTTGGGGCAACCTTATCCGTGAGGACAGGTGCTTTTTTATTTATTCTTTCAGGGTTTCATGCATGGTTATAGTGAATTGTTATTTTCAGGCCCTAATCCCCAATCTCAACCCCTCTTATTATTATAATTTTCTTCTTCCCTTCTAGTCTCTCTCTTATTTTCTTGTCTTTTTGCATGAGTGGCCCATTGAATTTTACCTGGGCTACCTATGATGTCCTGTATCTGAATACTTGCTAAAGCATGAATTATATATCAGTGGGCATATGATTGAGGTCAACGTTTCCCATCATCTCCATCAGCACTGATTCTCATCAGTTTCTTAAGGAGGTATGGTGCCTCTTGGGGTCTTTCCCCTTTCATGGTGAAATGCTAATAGGACAAATCCTGTGCACAGCTTGTAGAAACACAGCTGCAGTGAATATGTGGATCTAACAATCCTGTTATGTCCAATAGGTATTATCTGGACATACTCCTGCCCCCCTTCAGGTTCTTACAGTCTTTTTGCCCTCTCTTCTGTGATGTTCCCTGAGTGTGCATTTGTGAGGGGAGGGGTATTAAATGTCCTATTTAGAGACAAAGCAGTCTGCAGTCACTTGCTTTGTATACACTTTTCTCAATCATGATTTTCTGTAATAAACACCTCCCATTGAAAAAGGCAGCTTACAGTCTGAGTTCTGAGTGTTTCTCCAGTCTATGGGTATAATGACAAGTGCTTAAAAGGCCTTTTGATATAGATAGTGTCTTTGTAGCTAAACTTCCTGGCAACACCCCAACCCCAGGCCTATGTCCTCCACTTTCATAGATTCTTTTTCTGGTTTATAGTACTAGGAACATGATCCCTGAAGACAATGGGTTTTGAATCTACTCAGAAACTGTGAGTTAGTTGTCCCCCTTAATATTCATGCCACTAGTACACTGATGGCTGACTTCTGCTAGGATGATTATTTTTACAGATTAATGAAACTCTTGATTGCTTGTCTCCCCCAGCAGCTTGCACAGTACCCTGGTACTATGGGAGCTGTCCAGTAAGGAGAAAGTTCCAGAGCAGTTCTAGTTTGTTTTTTTTAAATCTGTGTCTTGTGATCATTGTGTATCATGATCATTTCTGTATCAGAAATAGGGTATCACTGTCGGTTTCTAGAAGGCAACCAAGAGCAATGACAAAAGCCTATACTGATTGGGAGCCCTTTGAGGCCTCTCTAACCAATAACTTATTAGCCAATGATGTGGAAAGTACAGCAGATTATATTGGAATGTCTAGTCTGGATTAACTTCTTAAATTCAATGTTTATAAGTTATGTTTTTGTCTTTTTCAAAAAAAAAAAATTCCCAAAGGCATTTCCTAAAGTCTTTAGCAGTATCTGGCAATGTGAAAGCATTCAAAACGTATTTACTGACTGGAATTAACTCTAGAAGTATCACATACGAGCAGATTTTTCTGCATTTAAAAGCAGATTGAGAGTCACAATGGTAGGATGATTATTAGAACACATTGAAGCGGGCAAACATAAGGATTAATTGAGCAACCTGTATACTGCTTGGATGCTTCACAATGCACTCGCCAACCTAGGACCCTCACCTGCTGTGACTGCACGTGCAGTCCACGTTAGACAATGGGCTAAGTTCCGTCTGTCTCCACAACTGTCCAAAATATCTATTGTGTGGACAATTTCGTTCAAATATATTTCAGAATATATCTACGAACAAAAAAAAAAAGAACCATCCTAAACCCGTTTTGGATGCGTGCATAATAAAGCAAGCTGAGTCCTCTGTGGTTAGGGAGAATCCCCTTTATATCATTTTATTCCTGTGCATAATTGGACATGCATATGATTAAAATCAGACGTATTATGAGAGAGGACATGCACAGTGAGCAAAAGCTTATGTAAATAAAATCTGTCAATCAAACTGGAGAATATTCAAGTCCCACACTCTTTAGTTGCCAGTACCTCCTCCCTTCAGAACTCATAGAAGTACCAAGTCATTGTTCTGAGTACTTGCTTGCTCTTGTGAGATTGACAGTGCATTTTGGCTTATCACTTTCCTTTTGAGTAAAGGCCTCTTGCTACTCTATAGTCGATGTGCATTTATTTCAATTTTTTTGCATACGATGCCACAAGAGCCTGGAAATGTCCAGATCAGACACTGACTGTGGGTAAAAACTGGAGCATAGCAAGCATACCTGGCTTATGTGTCCTATGATTAATAGTTAAATGTCTCCTACATAGTGGCAGATCTTGAACTTGTGATTCTGGGACACCTGTCCCAGATTTATGTACCCCTGTTTTTTCAGAAGGATGTCAAGGAAACTTGAAAGCACAGCAAAATTTTTTTAAAGCACATATGGCCTGCTACATTTTTGTGATTGCTTTTGCTTGCTATCAACTGTGGCTACTGAGATCATTACTACTTTCAAAGTCTGAGGTTTCTTTCCATCTTCATCTAGACCAATTATTCTGGAATATTTTAAATTTCCCACCATGTTCTGTTCCACATTCTTTTCTTTGGTATCTGGAAGACTGTGCCTTCTAGGAAGTCTTCCTATTGTTTAGAGATCTCTTTCTTGATCAACTCTGCCAATCCTATCCTATATGTTGCACTTATAAAGATAATCCCTCATGGCAGAACTACTATTCTTCCCACTTTACACATGAAGAAAATTAGACTTTGAAAGATGTCCTGCCTAGTATCACCTGGGCATTGCTCACTTTTGAATACCTCCAATCTGAGTCCCATGTCTACACTGATCCACACTCTTGTGTTTCCTCAATGAAACTGACTGAATCAAATCATAAATCTAGGACTCGTTCCAGTAAAAATCACGCCACTAAAAATGACCAATACTTAGGTAATCGTCATACCTTACCAGACATATCATTTGAGTGTCACATGTAATTAACTCTTTCACCTTCAGAGACCCTAGATCTGGAACGTAAAGCCATTGGCCTGTGTTTTGTAGGTAATTAGAAGTTCAAAATCATTTTAGGAAAAAGTGTGCTATGACCCTGCCCAAATATAACTTCTAGATACAGGGGGAATAGACTGAGGAAATTGTGGTGGCTTGTGGAAACCTGTAAGTAGTCTGTTAAGGATGGTATAGATTCAAATGGCCAAGACCCAAGTAAAGGCTGAGGCCAAGGTTGACGCAAGGAAAGAGGGCCTTTTGACCAGCATTACATAATCATCCAGAAGAGGTAAGCAGCTGGATGTAGGTGCTGAGAGGCGAAAGAGGGACATTTCTGAGATACTCTGCATGGGAAATTTCCTGTAAGCAGCGTGTTTGCTCAACTGCATTCTAAAATTTGGGTACTTAGCCTCCCACTCTGGCCTTGTGCCCTGTGACTCTTAATTAACAGAGTTCTCCTGGGTAAGCCATTACCCTGCCAGGAGCTCCCTTGGCCTCTGCTGCTTCCCACAGCTGAGGCTTGCTGCGCCGCCACCTTTTCCCTGCAGCCCAATATGGCCCAGGGAAGAATGTTTACTGCTGGCTCAGTGGCCACTCCGTGATTGCTGTTCCGTGACACGGCAATGCCAGTCTCCTTCTGCCAGGCACCAGCTGCTGCTTGCTGGGAAAGCAGGAACTTAAAGCTGTTTTTGCCTGAGTCCTTTGGCTCCTTGGCAAACTCTGAGTCCAAGGATTTTGATATCCACCACACTTCGCTCACCTCTTCTGCACTTTTTTTTTTTTTTTGACCGATACGACAAAGTGACAACTAGTATTCATTCACAAAATAAACTTTCAAACTGGGCTTCTTCTCCGTCTGACCTTTGGTAGTGTGTCCTGTTTGGAAGTTAATGAGCATTTACTACACGTCCACCAGACGTCTTCCAGTCTTATGAGGGATGCTGCAGGTGAAAGGGCATATTTTTGATCTAATACATTCTTGGGGGCTGTTTGAAGAAGAGAAAAAAAAGAAGCAATCCTTAAGGTAAAGAATGGTATATTCAACAGTTTGGGATATGAAAGTTGTGATTGTAGTAGAAGGTACAGAGGTGCTGAGAATAGTCAACACGGGAATAGCATTGAGCCATCTGTGATAGGTCCTCAATGGTGAGGAAGTATTGCTTAGCAAAGAATATAATTGACATTGAAGGGTCAGTAGGGTAAGGAAACATATGTGGGATCAAGAGATAGTACTGCAAGTTTGGAGCTCGACAAAGCAGTTCCAGATATCTGAAACACAGCAGAGATTCTAGACACGGGAAAAGGTTTTAGGAGGATATTGAGAAGTGATTCTGAGAGGAGGAAAGACATAGATCATGGATAGTTTCTATTATTATAATTCTAGAGCCTGGAATTTATCCACAAGGAAAGTGTGTGTTAGTGTGTTGGCTTTTACACTGCTGCCATGTGGAGGTTAGACGGACAGAGGCAGAAGTGGGATAGGATATGCTGTTGGAGGCTATTGCAGAAAAGCCAGGTGAGAGCTATTTAGAATCCATGAAAAGCCATAGCACTGGAGGGAGTTGAGGATGACGGCATTCGTAAGAAGGTAGATTTAGTAATCGATTGGAAAGGACAAAAGACAACAGCCTGTGTAGCTTATTTCTTGGGCAGCCGAACTTTACCATTCTTGGGAAATAAATTCTATGAAATATACTCAGTCACACTGTGA